>PVLD010009453.1:0-76932 GCA_004027595.1 Dinomys branickii | reverse complement strand
AAGTGGTAGGAAATTAACAATGGTTGTTGTATTACACATTGATATCTTCAAAGTGGTTTCTCAGGAAAACAAATAGAGACATGCAAAATTGATCAAATAATTAATCATTAACTGATCCTTTCAGTGAAGTGATAGAAGTCAGGAGTACAACTATGTTAGCTATCCTGCATATACCTATGCACATAGTTTCCCCTTCTTTCTTTTCTCTTTTCCCTCATCTCAGATAAACTGTTATAAGTGTTTTCCTTAAAATGACATTTATTCCATTCAGTGAGCGGTCAGTGCTATTAATTTACACAGAACTTAAATCAGTAGCATGTATCTTTATTATTTTGGAGGTTAGCTCAAGAATTAAAACTACATTGCTGTAGTTATATAGACTACAAAAATGCATTCACATTAAGCACTAATGTGTATCAATTTCAATTTTAAGTCTTATGCATGGAAATGGTAAAGGCATGAGAAATTATAATTATTACCTTACTAGATCTTAAAGTGGTCAAATTTAGGAGTGATTTTCTTTAATCCTCCAACAATTCTTTACAAAGTATCTACTATATACCCTATACTGTTGTGGATGGGAACAGGCAATTTTAAATGACATGTTCAATAAAGAATACTTTTCTTAAGTAGAGTTAATTTTTTTTAGCATTGGGAAAATTAAAAACATAGCAACAGATTTATAGATTTTATTTCCGCCATTTTTATCTCAAATGGAACTAACCTCAAATGTATTTGTAAATTAGAATTACCTTAGTATTGAAGAATAGCCGAGAACCAAAAACTGAGTAATTCATTTTACAACAATAACACATCTAACCTCGTAATGCCTATGTAGGCCACTTCTTGCTTTGTGTAATTGTTCACAAGAGAAATTCCAACATCTTGTAATGCCAGTGTAATTTCTTGCTCTGCTAACTCTGCTTTCTCACTTTCATATGTTGCTTTAAACACCTTTGAATCTTCAGTGAATAAAATAATGCGTTGTAGGCCTTCAAGGAATGAAACTAAATAAACAGTCTTCTTTCCTAAATTTATAGGTGTCATCATATCCTACAAAAAAACCACCAAAAAACAAACATCATTAAAGACTTTGGCCCTAACCAACATGAAGTCTAGAATCCATATTTACAAAATGAAAATATTAATAGCATTTTATAGAGCTGAGCTGGCAATTAAATTAATATCTGTATGATATTTGGAAATGTGAAGTAATCACTGATTTTTAGTTATAGATCAATGACAAATAATTAAATTAATATTTATGTAACACTTGGACATTTAATTCACTCAACTCATTGGTGTCAGTAATAAGGAAGACAGGTCAATTGTTTCACTGCTTTAACATTTTAATAAAATCTAAATAATTTTTCTTTATAGGTTAATCAGTAACAAAGTATTATTTTCTGTGATTCATTCTAAGTCTACAGAAAGACACTATGTGTTTAAAATTATTTCACAAACTGGCTGTGGTGGTACACATCTGTAATCCCAGCACTCTGGGAGGCTGAGAAAGGAGGATCTTGTAACCTGGGCAACTTACTTAATAAGACCCTGTCTCAAAATGAAAAAGAACTGAATGTGCAGCTCAGCATGAAGACCCTAGATTCAATCTTTAGTACTGAAAAGAAGAATAGAGAATAAAGGAAAGAGCAGAGGGGAGAGAGGAAAGGAGAAAACGAGAGAGAGAGCAAAAGCGAAATCGAAAGAGTCTGAAATTCCTATTGTCTTATATAGTTGAATGAGCTAAGATAAAAAAAAAAATCTCATGTCTCAGTTACATGCTCTACAAAGCAGTGATATTCACCACTGGTTAATTAAGCAGAAAGCCGTTCTATAGTCAGAGTATCAGGGTTTTTAAGTTCAGTGACAAGTTACATGCAGTAAATTCTAATAATTAAAGAGTCAACCATGAAGACAATGGAAAAACACCATCAATATGCTAACAGAAACTCAGAACCGCAAATTCCTAACGGACAAAAACATCTTCAATTTTCAATAAGGAAAAGTACACAAAATAACATGATCACATACTACTAAAGTTCTCCTGCAACAAAGACTGACTCAGGGGCAATCTATAGAGGACACTAAGAAATCAACCAATAACAAATGCTGGCGAGGCTGTGGAGAAATAGGAACTCTTCTCCACTGCTGGTGGGAATGCAGACTGGTGAAACCACTGTGGAGAGCAGTTTGGAGATTCCTCAGCAAACTAGGTCTAGAGGTCCCATTCAACTCAGCTGTCCCCTTCTGGGTGTTTTCCCAGAAGATCTGAAAACATCATATCATAGCGATGTATGTGTACTCATGTTCACAGTAGTGCAATTTATAACCGCTAAATTGTGGATGCAACCCAAATGCCTATCCACTGAGAATTGGATAAAAAAACTGTGGTACTTTAATTCAAAAGATCATTAATACCTACTTTGAAAATCTTTACTAAAATAGGATAGAAAATTCAGAAGAAATGGACAGAGTCCTAGAAATGTATGAATTACCAAAGTTGAATCAGGAAGATATAAAAATCCTGAACAACCCAGTATCAATTAATGAGATTGAAAATGTCATTAAAAACTTGCCGACAAAGAAAAGCCCAGGCCCTGATGGATTCATAGCAGAATTTTAGAAAACATTCAGTGAAGATTTAATGCCAACACTCCTCAAACGCTTCAATGAAATGGAAAAGGAAGCAATTCCCCTAATTCATTTCTGGAGGCAAGTATTATACTGATACCAAACCAGAGAAGGACCCAACCAAGAAAGAGAAGTATAGGCCAATCTCCCTAAAGAACATAGATGCAAAGATACTCAATAAAATACTAGCAAATAGAATGCAGCGAATCATAAGGAAAATTATACACCATGGCCAGGTTGGATTCATTCCAGGAATACAGGGATGGTTCAATATTCACAAATCAGTTAATGTAATACACCATATCAATAGAGCCAAAGACAAAAACCACATGATCGTGTCAACAGATGTGGAAAAAGCTTTTGATAAAGTCCAACATGCATTCATGTTAAAAACCCTAGAAAAAATAGGAATAGATGGCCTTTACCTCAATCTGATCAAAGCCATCTATGACAAACCAACAGCCAACATCATACTAAATGGACAAAACCTAAAAGCTTTCACTTTAAAATCAGGAACAAGAGAAGGATGTCCACTGTCACCACTCCTATTCAACATGGTTCTGGAAGCGTTAGCCAGAACAATTAGACAAGTGAGAGAAATAAAAGGAATAAAGATAGGAAAGGAAGAACTAAAACTATCACTGCAGATGATACGATGCTTTACATGGAAGATCCCAAAAACTCCACAAGAGGACTCCTTGAATTGAGAAATTCAGCAGAATACAAAGTCAACAAGCAAAAATCAATAGCATTCCTATACACAAACAACAAATAGACTGAGAGAGAGAGATTAAAGAAACCATACCTTGTACAATAGCATCTAAGAAACTGAAAAATTTAGGAATCAATCTAACAAAAGAAGTAAAAGATCTATTCAATAAAAACTACAGTATTCTGAAAAAAGAGATCGAAGAAGGTTTCAATAAATGGAACAATGTTCCCTGCTCATGGTTAGGAAGAACCAACATTGTGAAAATGGCCATACTACCAAAATTGTTGTATAGATTCACTGCAATTCCCATTAAACTCCCATTAGCATACCTCACAGATCTAAAGAAAACATTCCTTAAATTCATCTGTAACCAGAAGAGACCCAGAATAGCGAAAGCAATCCTTGGCCACAAGGACAAGTCAGGTGGAATCAAAATCCTTGACCTGAAATTATACTACAAAGCTACTGTAATAAAATTAATGGTACTGGCTAAAACACAGACCCGAGGATCAATGAAATAGACTGGAAGATGCAGCCACAACCACAAACACACTCAGCCACCTAATATTTGACAAAGGGGCCAAACAAGCTCACTGGAAGAAAGAGCCTCTTTAATAAATGGCACTGGAAAAATTGGCTTGCTTCTTGCCGAAGACTGAAAATAGACCCAAGTCTATCACTATGCACCAAACTCAAGTCAAAATGGATCACAGATCTCAATATTAAAATAAAAACAATAATTCTATTGGAAGAGAAGGTAGGTAAAAATCTTGAAGACACAGAGGTCAGCAGAGACTTCATGAACAAAAACCAAAGTGCAAGGGAAATACTTCAAAGAATCAATAGCTGGGACCTCATGTTACTGAAAAGTTTTTGCACATCTAAAGAAATCACCAGCAGAGTAAAAATAAAACCCATAAATTGGGAAAAAATCCTAGCTGGCTGTCCCTCAGACAAAGGTCCTTCTATCTAGAACATACAAAGAATTAAAAAACATGAACCTCTCCAAATTCAAAGACCCAATCCTAAAATGGGCATCTGAGATGAATACACAGTTCTCAGATAAAGAAATGCAAATGGCAAATAAATATGTGAGAAAATGTTCTACATCTTTAGTCATTCCAGAAATGCAATTTAAAACAACACTGAGATTTCATCTCATCACAGTAAGATTGGCCAGCATTAAGAAATCAACCAATAACAAATGCTGGCAAGGCTGTGGAGAAATAGGAACTCTTCTCTACTGCTGGTGGGAATGCAGACTGGTCAAACCACTGTGGAGATCCGTTTGGAGGTTCCTCAGCAAACTTGGTCTAGAGGTCTTATACAACTCAGCTATTCCCCTTCTGGGTATTTTCCTAGAAGATCTCAAAACATCATATCACAGCGATATATGTGCACCCATGTTTATAGCAGTGCAACTTATAATAGCTAAGTCATGGAAGCAACCCAAATGTCCATCCACTGAGGGCTGGATAAAAAAACTGTGGCATTTTTATAAAGTGGAATATTACTCAGCTATAAAGAAAGACAAACTTGAGGCTTTTATAGGCAAATGGTCACAATTAGAGATCATACTCATAAGTGAAATAAATCAGATGTGCATGTGCAAGCAATGTATCACTAGTGTAAAAAACTGAAAGGGAATATAAATTAGGAGGTATAAAAGGAAACTGCTCAAAAGTAAAGAGCAAATGGGATGAGTGGAACAAGAAAAGAAAGGAATAACTATGTATGTATATATGTATGTATATGCAGGATGGCTAACATGGTTGCACTATTGACTTACGTCGCTTTATTAGAAGGAACAGTTAATGATAGTTGTTTGATCAATCTTGTATGTCTGTATGTGTTCTCCTGAGCATACACTTTGAAGTTATCAGTATGTAATACAACTGTTGTTAATTCCCTGTCACCTTGTCTGTAACTCAGTTTTGATTGTACTGTTCTTATGCTACTTTGTGTCTGTCAATATTTTCATTCCTTTACTTTTTAAAATAAAATGTGGTACTTTTATATAATGGAATATTACTCAGCTATAAAGAAAACTCGGAGGCTTTTATAGGTAAATAGTGACTACTAGAGACCATACTCATAAGTGAAACAAATCAGACCTGTACGTGTAAGCAATGTATTGTCTCACTAGTGTAAGAACCTGAAAGAGAAAAACCTAGGAGGTATGATAGACATTGTGAAACAAAAGGAAAATGCCCCAAAGTAAAGGGAAACTGGGGTGATGGAAAAAAGAAGGGGAAGAAGGGGAAAATATGTATATATGTAGAAAGGGAAATTATGTGTGTATGTATATACAGGATAGCTAACATAGTTGAACTACTGACTTCTCTCGCTTTACTGAAAGGAGCAGTTAATGATTAATTATTTGATCTTGCATGTCTCTATTCTCCTGAGAAACCACTTGAAGATATCAATACAATAACCATTGTTAATTTCCTACCACTTTGTCTGTAACTCTGTATTGCTTGTATTGTTCTTATGCTATTTTGTAATTGGATGTCTGTTTGTTAATATATTTTCCTTCTTTTCTTTTTTAAATTAAAAAAAAATTATTAGAAAAGATTAAATGAGCAGTTCCTTGACTTCTTATCCAAGTCCTCTTTCTGAAAAAAATTTACCAAAGCTCATACATAACCGGGAAATGTTAGAAGCATTAAATTTAAGATTGGAAAAGTAACACAAAAATATACTTGCAATTATTATTTTTATTCAATGATACATAAAGATCTTCACCAGTTGAATATGGAAAAAAGGAAAAAGAAAATGAGAGGAATGGAGGAAAATAAAGGTTTTATTATTTGTGTTCTACCTGTCCACACAGAAAAAAGGGGTGATTTAACTTCTTTCCATTTTAGATGTCCTTTATTATGCTCTGGGCTAGAACTTCCAGTACTATGTTGAAAAGATAAAAGCAGGAATCCTTATAATGTTCCTGATCATTGAGGGAAAGGTCTTAGCTTTTTTGTGTTCTGTGTTTTTGTCATATCTGGCTTTTATTATGTTGTGGTGTAGTCCTTTCACACTTTCTCTTTGGGAGTTTTTATCATGAAGGACTGTTCTGTCAAATGTGTTTTGCGCATCTACTGAAAAAATCGTATGGATTTGTCCTTCATTCTGTTAATTTGATATATCATGTTTATTGATTTGCTCATGTTAAAACCATCCTTGTATCTCTGAGGTAAATTCCATTTGATTATGACTTTTAACTTGATGTTAAATTCATTTGGTAAGTATTTTGTTGAGAATTTTTGCATCTATTTTTATCAGAGATAACTAGAATATACTCTTCTTTTTTGCTGACTACTTAGTTTTGGTGTCAGGGTAATGTGGCCTTGCAGAATGAATTTGGAAGTCTTCAATATATATGGAACAGTTTGAAAAGAATTCGTAGTACTTCTCTTTAAATGTTTAGTAGAAGTCAATAAAGACATCAGGTTCTGGGTATTTCTTTGACAGATTTTTTAATTAGTTATTCAAATCTTGTTATTGGTCTGCTAAGGTTTTGTATTTTCTTCCTAATTCCATTTTTTTAGGTTTTATGTGTTCAGAGATTTACCCATTTCTTCTAGGATGTTCAACTTGCTAGCATAAAATTTTTCAGGATAACCTTATGATTCTTTGTATTTTTGTTGTGTTGGCTGTAACACTGCCTTTTCCATTTGATGTGTCATTTTTTTGTCTGGCTAAGGTTTGTTAATTTTTTTCAAAAAACAACTCTTTGTGCCCACCAACATTAATTTACAGAAACGAAAACTGACATCACAATGAGGTATCTTCTCACAGCTGTTAGAATGATTCTTATAAAAAAGATGAAAGGTATGTGTTGGAGAGGGAGCCCAGATAATGGGCTCTTTGTCATACACCATGGGGGGTAATATAATGTAGTACTCCATTTTGGAAAATAGAGAGTTCCTGAAAATTGAACTATCATATAATTTAGTAATCTCAGTTCTATAAATGTTATATATGAAAAGGAACTGAAATCAATATATCAATAATCAATATGTTGACTGAAGTATTATTCAAAATAGCCAAAATATAGAAACACCCTACGTATCCATCCATGAATGAAAGAAAAAAGAAAGTGTGGTATACACGCACAATGGAACAGTCTTAAAAAGCATGTACAATGAAACAGCTTTAAAAAAGGAGAAATTGTATCATTTATGACAACAGGGATGAATTTGGAGGACATCATACTAAATGAAATAACTAAACACAAACAGACAAATGCCACATAATCTCATCATGTGGAATCAAGTAAGATTGAACATACAGAGGTACAAAGACTGTGGGCACAAGAATCAGGTGGAAACATTGGAAAGAAAGGGATTGGAAACTGCTGAATAAAGGAAAAAAAGGGAAAGGAGTTTTAGATAAGACAGGAAAAATGGGTTTTAAAATGTATTATACAAGCAGGCTGAATATGGTCAAGGACAAAGTACTGCACACTTTAAAAATAAATTTGAAATCTCAACAGATAGATTAATGAACGTGTAGATTATCTTGATTTAAACATGCCATATTATTAACATAAATCAAACTATTACATTGTACCATGGAACTTTATACAATTATGACTTATTAATCAAAAATTTTTTAAAAATCACTTCAGAAATGGGTGTTATAATATGGTAGGCAGTTATAGCTTCAGGATTCTTTTAGCGTGATGATCTTTGTAGCTGTGCTCATGGGTGGTTTTAAGATCTATGCTTCCAGGTAGATGGCAGAGCAATAAGCAGCAACAAATTAGCGTAAGAGTTAGAATCCAGACACTGGAAAATAATAACTAGGGTAAGAAAAGGAGAGAAGTGTATCCCTGTAACCCTGGGTGGAACCTACAGAAAAACTAATGACACAGACCAAAACTCAGAAAAAGAAAGGGGCAATATGTACTTTTTCCCTGGCTCTTCACTTGTGACAAAGGAAGACAGTCTACAGACACAGTGAAAGCAGGTGACTCCAGGTGTCTTCAGGAGGAAATGCACCAGCGCTAATCGCTGGCACAGCTGGTCAGTGACTCCAGTCCAAATGACCGCCACATTCCTTGGACACAGTGTTTGGTCGGATGCCATTCCAGTGTTTGGTCGGATGCCATTCTAGGGAGCAGCCAACTGAACCTGGTCCTGAGAGGAGCCACAGAGTGTCTTAATCTCAGGGCTGTCTTTTTTTTTTTTTTTTTTTTTTTTTTGCGGTACCAGGGATTGAACTCGGGACCTTGCATTTGCTAGGCAGGCACTTATGCCACTGAGCTATATCCCCAGGCCAGGGTTCTGTGTCTTATACTCCTAGTCACTGGGTGAGAAACAGCCACAGGAGACATTTTTCAGGGATCTGTGGTGCACCCAGCCAGAGATACGCAGAGTGTTTTAAAATAAACAACTCAGGTCCAACCCCCAAAACCAGAAGCCAGGTTTAGCCTGAATTTCTATGGATTTGCAAGTATCAGAACTGCCTTCTGCCCTAATACTACTGTTGGCTTGCTGATGGTTATCTAGCAAAGATATGGGCTCTGATTTGTCTCTGCTGTCTTCCAGTGAGAGCTAAGTCCCACCTTGAATTGGCCACTGTCACAAACTGTACACATCAGAAGATAGCCATAGACTTGAAATCACAGAGAAATTTCTTTTGTTTCTTTCTGTTGGTTTCTTTTTATTTGCTTTTTTGAGGGAGGTGTTAGTTTTATGTTTTTTTGTGAGTGTGAACATTGCTTTTAGTTTTTTGTTTTGGTTTTTGTTTTGGTTTTTCCTTCTTTCCTTTCCTTTTGTCTTCTTCACCAGTATCCAGTGGCTTGGGTAATCTTCCTTTGTCCTTCAGCCTAATTTCTAATCTCTTTTTCTTCTTTCAATTCTGTGAATTTTCCTCTTCTTCCATTATAATTTGTCCTCTTAGAGAAAAATCTCTCTACTGAGTGGGTATTTACTATATATATAATTTCCTAAACTGTCCGGACTTTGTTATATGACTATAAATCTTGTGCCTATGGTTAAATGTGGCAAATTATTAGTTACCTCAGTTTGTCATCTTCCAGTCTGTTTGATGTTATTGTTATTATTGATTATACTACTTTAGCCAAGGTGACATAGTTATTATGATGAACTGGTATTTCTTATATGGCAATACCTACACTGTCTGGGAGTCATAAATAATACTATAGTCTAGTACTAAAGAACTAGGTGCTAGGCCAAACAGGATGCAATCTTTCATGTCTAATAAAAAGAAGATACAGGAAACTGGGACAGATTCAAAGGCCAAAAGCCAGCTATGCCCAGAAAACATCTCTAAAAAGTAGTCATTTCCTAAAGAGGTCTCAATGCTAGTAATAGTTACCTACCATAAGCAAAACAAAAGCCTCAATGCAGGAAAAAAAAAAAAAAAAGACAACACAAATAGAAAATGAGAAAATACAAAAGCAAGATGCAGCCCAACACCCACAACTCATCTGAGGCAAATCGAGGGGGCATCAAGGTGGAAAAAATCAAAAGCCACCCAGCTGAATTTTCTGAAATGGTAGCAGTGGAGATAACAAAACACATAAGTCTCTTGATAAAGCCCAAATAGAAATAAGAGATGATGACCATAATGAAGGATATGGTTGGTGAATCTAGAGGAGACATAGATGATGAAAACAAGAGAAAGGCTTAAGAAAGACCTAGAAACAAAAACCAACAACAAAAAAAGAAAGACCTAGAAACTATGAATGCCTGACAGAGAAAAGAGCTAGATTATGATTCAAATAGAAATCCAGGAAGTTAAAAATTGTATTGAAAGACTATGCAACAGAACTAATGTGAAAATAGAATATCAGATCTATAAAACATGCTTGAGGTTGGCAATCATCAAATGAAAGATGTTTTTAAAAAATAGCAAGAAGCCATGAACAATCAATCCAACAGCTACTAGATGGTGCAAAGAAGAATAATACAAGATTAACTGGAATCAATGAAAAATCAGAGGATACCACAAAGGGCATAAAAACCTGCTCACGGAAGTAATAACAGAAAAGTTTGCAAGCATGAAAAAAGAATTTGTCATACAACTAAGCGAGGCATATAAAACTTCAAATAACCAGGAGCAGAAGAAATTACATCAAAGTATATAGTAGTCAAGATTCCACAAATTCAACACAAGAACAGAGTATTAAAAGCTGTTAGAAAAAAGAAATAAATCACTTATGAAGGAAAACCATTCAGAATGACAGCAGACTTCTCAATATAAACCTTGAAGCCGAGAGGTTGGAGGGAAGTATTTCAAGCCCTAAAAGAAAACAACACCCAACCCAAACTGATGTACCCAAAAAAATTGTCTTTCAAATTGATGAAGAAGATACTTCCATGATAAAGAACACCCTAAAAAATATTCATGACCAACAAATCAGCACTCCAAAATATCCTGAAGAACATTCTTGAAAAAGAAAACAATTTCCTGAATCTCCCAGGCAAGGAAAGCAATTCAACAGAGGGTAAGAAAGAAAACTAACAAGAGGAAAACAATACAATAAGGATAAGTAAATTCATATCAGTTATAACCATCAAGGTAAATGGTCTCAATTCACCAAACAAAAAACCAACTAACCAAACAAACCAGATTGGCAGGCTGGATCAAGAACAAAAATCCAATAATATAGTGCATAGAAGAAACACATTTTTCTGAAAAAGTAATTCACAGACTGAAAGTCAAAGACAAAAAACAATACTCCATGTGAAAGGAACCTAGAAAAAAGCATGAATAGCTAATCTATTTGCAGACAAAGTAGATTTCAAGCCACAACTGTTCAGAACAGACAAAAATATCACTATATACTTGTCAAAGGGACAGTCCATTAGGAAGAAATAACAATCATGAATGTAAGTGCACCAAATATCAATCAGAATACCCAACTACATAAAACAAACAATGGATATGAAAAATCAAATAAGCACTAATGGAATTGTAATGGGGGACCTCAATCCCCCAGTGTCAAAAAGATTAGATAAAAAAAATCAAAAAGGAAATATCAGAGTAGAACCAAATTTTTGAACAAATTCACTTAGTAGATATCTACAATGCTCCACCCAACAACAGAATACACATTTTTCTCAGCCACACATGGGATAGTACATAAGATAGACTATGTACTAGCTCAGGAACATACTTAAGTAAATGCAAAGGAATTAAAATTATCTCATATATATTATCAGATCATATTATAATAAAATTGGAAATCAGTGGTAAAAAACCCCACAAAAACTGCATAAATATATGGAAATTAAATAACACACTCCTAAATAACCAGTAGGTTACAGATGAAATTAAAGAAGAAATTAGGCAGTTTCTACAATTAAAAAATAATGCCAGTACAATATATTGGAACTAATGGGATAGTGTAAAAGCAGTCCTACAAAGGAAGTTTATAGTGGTGATTTCCCACATCAGATAAACAAAACAACCTAACATTGAACATAAACGTTATAGAAAAAGAAAACAAGTTAAACCCAAAGGAAATTATCATACAAGGAAGGAAAATATAAAGATCAGAACAGAAATTACTGCAACTGAGACTAAGAAAACAGTACAAAGAATCAATCAACGAATTAAAGACTTGGTTCTTGAAAGATTAAACAAAACAGACAAACCCTTAGCCAAACTTAGGCAAAAAAAAAAAAAAAAAAGGAAAGAAAAGACCCAAATCTATGCAATTAAGAATGTAAAGGGTGATATTTCAACACATCCTGCAGAAACCCAGATCATCAGTACTTACTTTGAATACTTGTACTCTAATAAGATGGAAAATACAGATGAAATGGATAGGTTTCTAGATACAAATAAATTACCAGAGCAGAATCAAGATGATTCAAAAATTCAAAAAAAGCCATTACCAGTCAAGGAAATTGAAGAAATAACTTTAAAACTACTAACAAAGAAAGGCTCAGTTCCTGATGGATTCACTGCTTAATTCTACAAGAAATTTAGAGTTCTAGTGCCACTACTTCTCAAACTCTTTAATGAAACAGAAAGGGAAACAGTACTTCTAAAGTCATTCTTGAAAGCAAGCATTATCTTGGTATCAAAACCAGAGATGGACCCAAGCAAAAGAAACTTCAGGACAGTCTTTTTAGGGAACACAGAATCCAAAATCCTCAATAAGATACTGGCAAATAATGCAGCAAAATCATCAAAAGATTACACACCATGCCCAGGCAGGATTCACTCCAGAAATGCAGGGATGGTTCAACATATGCAAATTAATAAATATACCACATTACCAGTACAAAGTACAAAAACCACCTGATCTTCTCAATAGATGCAGCAAAAGCTTACACGCGAGACCAAAACCCATTTGCCAAACCCACCATGAAGGATATCAGTCTCCCACCAGGCAATATGCACCCGGATGAAGAAGAGAGAAAGTCTGCTGATGGGGCTCAGTAATGATCTAATGCTCTTTGTGGAACTAAAGGCCAAAGGTTCAAGAGCTCATAGCTTTTACTGGTATCAGTCAGGAAGGTGGATGGGCATCGCAGCAGAGTGCTGGGAACAGAGACTTTGTGGGCACGGCTGTAAGGAAAAACAGAGCACTCTTGCACCAGGTACAGAGGGCATCCAATTAGCAGTGCAGCGGATAGCTTGACGTATGCAAGGCTTTACTGCGAGGAAAGGTTAATTCTTTTTGAGTCCTATGGCCTCAGCTGAGATGCTATCTCCTGTCGTAGCCCTGGAACCTCACAGACTCTTGCTTGAGCCTCTATTCCAGTGGAGGACAATTCTAACCCGTTTTGCTATGCTGAGACTCACTGCTGCCTAATTTAAACTCAATCACATTCTTTTGGCCAACTTAAAAAAAACCACCTGCTTTAATATAGCTAGCTCTACATATCTCAGTAAAAGAGGTTAAAATAAAGGACAGGTAGAGATTGAGATAAGGGGCTTCCTTTCTCAAGCAAGTGCAGCTTGGCCATCTTCCACACTCATTCATGATAAAAACCCTAAAGAAAATTGGAAGAGGTCTTTATCTCAATCTGATAAAAGCCATCTATGACAAGCCAACAGCCAACTTAATGCTAAAACCTGAAAGTTTCTACTATAAAATTGGGCCTAAGACAAGCATCCCAACTGTCTAAATTTTCTGGTTGCTATGACAAAATACCTGACACCAAAAGCTAAAGGAGGAAAGGTTTATTTAAGATTACAGTTTGTAGAGATTTCACTCCATAGTCAACTGGCTCCAAAGCAGGAGACAGCATGGCAGAGGGCACTGCAGAGGAGAAACACTACACAGCGTGTGAGAGGGGGCAGGCAGAAGGTAGGCAGCAGCAAGCAATGTCAAAGGCGGCGGCAGCAGCAGCAGCAGCAGTAGCAACATCATCAACAGCAGGTACAGCTCCTTTCTGTCCTTTTATATTGTATCCAGGCTGAGGCTATTGATTAGTGCTACCCATACCCAGGGCAGGGTACCCTAAATCCCAGAATCATTCCCTTAATCCCAGCAGCACACAACCAGCCACCTCAAAAAACCCTATGTATGGCTGCATGAGGTTTTGCAGGGGATGTCTAGATATAATTTGAAACACCCACTATCACCACTCCTGTTGAATATAGTTCTGGAAACATTAAGCAGAGCAATTAGACAAGAGAAAGAAATAAAAGGAATAAGGATAGGAAATGAAGAAGTTAAATTATAATTATTTGCAGATGACATGATACTCTATACAGAAGACACCAAAAACTCCACCAAAAGATTTGTATATTTAATAACCAAATTCAGTAGTGTGGCAGGATATAAAAAGAACACTCAAAAATCAATAGCATCCCTGTACACAAATAATAAACTGGCTGAGAGAGAAATTAGGGAAACATCTTTCATAATAGCATAAAAAAATTAAATACTTAGGAATCAATTTAACAAAAGAAGTAAAAGACCTTTATATTGAAAAGTTTAGTACTCTGAAAAAGGAGATTGAAGAAGCTATCATAAAATCAAAGCTAACCCTTGTTCTTGGGTAGGAAGAATCAATATAGTGAAAATGGCTGTGTCTGTGGGGGTTGGGCTGAACCCCAGACATCTTCATAACGCCCAGTGAGTTGCTGCTGTGCCTCCCTGACCAGCGTATGAGGCAGACAGAACCCTGGGTACCCTCCGGGACCTCCAGAGATACTCACCACACCCATAGTGTGTCTGTGGATGCTACGCTGAATCCTGGACATCTTTAGGAACCCTGGTGAGTCGCCGTTGCACCTCCCTGACCAGCGAAGACTCGGGCAACCTCTGGGAGCTAGGTGGCTACTTACTGCACACATAGTGTGTGCAGGTACTGGGCTGAATCCTGGACATCTTTAGTAACCATGGTGAGCCACTCTGGTGCCTCCCCCACTAGTGTGTGAGGCACGTGGAGCCCTGGACAACTTCTGGGGCCTTGGTGGTCACTCCCAGAATAACCTGCACCCACCGCCCCCAGCCCCATGAGCCTAGCTGAAGCCTGGACAGAGTCAGTGGCCTTAGGGAGTGCACCCTCACTCCTCCCCTGCCAGTATGGGAAGCAGGCTCTGTCCTGGGAATATCTGAAGCTTTGGTAAATATGACCTGTATTCCCCCTGCTCTTGTGGAAGCTGGGCCGAACCCCAGACAGCTTCAGGAACTCCACTGGGCCTCCCCTGCCTTCCCACATATGCTTGGGTGACAACTGAATGCAAGAAGGTTTGTGAGCATCTGGGACCCTACCTCGCCACCACTCACCAGCACAGGAGCTGCACTGAGCACTGGGGATCTTCAGACACTTGCCTTGCCACTCACACACAATTGGGAGACTGAGGCTGTGCTCCAGGGAACCTCTGGATCTTCAGAAATGACAAAATGTATCAGCAAAATGCAATCCGAGACCTCCATACCACCTAAAGCAAATCCAGAAGACATCAACACAGAAGAGCCTGGAAGTCATACACCTGAAATTTCTGAAATGATAGTAACTGAAGTAAAGAAACAACTCCATCAGGCCATAGAAGACATCAGATCAGAAATAATGTCTCAGGTAAAAAAAGGAAATGACAACAATAATGAAAGAAGTGTTCAGCATATCCAAAGAAGACATTGATAAGAAAACAGAAGAGCATAGACAACTCATGGAAACCTTGAGTGAACAATATAGAAAAGAACTAGAATGTATGAAACAGATTCAAGCAGATATCCAGGAAATTAAAATTTCCACTGAAACCTGGCAAAACTGCCTGAACAAAGCTGAAGATAGACTTTCAGAACTTGAAGACAGCATTGCCACTAATGAACGTGAAAGGAAGGTTCTCTTAAAAAAAAGGAACCAGGAAATAACAATTCAGCAACTGCAAGATGAAGCAAAGAAAAATGTCAGATTAATAGGTATCAACAAAACAGCAGGTGTCAACAAAAATGACATAAAAAGACTACTTTCAGAAATAATAGCAGAAAATTTCCCAGGCATGGAAAAAGAAGCAGACACAGATAAGTGAAGCATATATAACTCCAGTTAATCTTAACCAAAATAAACCTACACCCAGACATATAATGATTACGATCCCAGAAACTCAACAAAAGATCAGAATATTAAAAGCTGCTGGGAAAAGAAACAGATCACCTATCAAGGAAAGCCCATCAGAACCATGGCAAATTTCTCAACACAAACCCTCAAGTCAAGAAAAGCTTGGAGTGAAGTATTTCAGATACTGAAAGAAAACGACTTCCAATCTAGATTGATGTGCCCTGCAAAACTATCTTTCAAATTTAATGGAGAAATAAAATATTTTCATGATACAGAATGGAAGAAATTCATGAGTGCCAAGCCAATCCTACAAAGAGTACTAAAAGATATTCTAGAAAGACATAAAACAGACACAACTTCAAGAAAAACAACAGAAAGGAACCACTAGGCAGAGCAAGCAATTAAACAAAGGGAGAAAGTGGATCCAACAGCAGAAAATAACATGAAAAAGGTAAGCCAGTACATATCAGTTATAACCATCAATGTAAATGGTCTCAATGCACCAACAAAAACAAGCAGACTAACAGAATGGATCAAGAAACAAAATCCAATTATACACTGTATACAAGAAACACATTTAACTCAAAAGGAAATTCATAGACTAAAAATTAAAGGATGGAAAACAATACTCTACTTGATAGGAACCCAGAAAAATGCAGGTGTAGTCATTCTGTTTGCAGACAATGGGAACTGCAAATGAAGAACCAAAAGAGGTAAAGAAGGATACTACATACTTGTGGGGGGAAAGCTTCAAGAAGAAGAGATAACAATTATAAACATTTATGCACTGAATATAGAAGCATCCCACTATATAAGGTAAATTTTAATAGACATGAAAAATGAAATAAGCAGCAACATGTTCATAACAGAGGACTTTAACACACCACTGTCATAAAGAGATAGATCAACTAGACAAAAAATCAGGAAAGAAATAACAGAACTTAACCAAACTTGTGAACATTTGGACTTAGTAGACCTTTAAAGAGTGCTCCATCCAACAGCATCAGAATATACATTATTCTCAGCTGTACATGGGACATTCTCTAAAATAGACCATATGCTAGGACATAGAACATGTTTAAGTAAATGCAAAGGAATTGGAATTATTCCATGTATACTATCGGACCATAGTGCAATGAAATTGGAAATTAAGGACAAAAGAGAACACAAAAACTCCATAAATAGTTGGAAATTAAATAATATCCTCCTGAACAACCAATGAGTCACAGATGAAATCAAGGTAGAAATTAAACACTATTTACAATCAAACGAAAATGTAGTTACAACTTACAGGAACCTGGGGGATGCAATGAAAGCAGTACTCAGAGGGAAATTTATACCAGTGAATTCTCACCTCAGGAAAACAGAACAAGAACAATAAACAATCTTATGCTGTATCTCAAGTTCCTAGAAAAAGAAGGGCAAGTCAAACGCAAAGCCTGAAGAAGACAGAAAATTATAAAGCTCAGGGCAAACATTAACACAATGGAGACTAAAAAAAATTCAAAGAATTAATGAATCAAAGAGTTGGTTCTTTGAAAGAATAAATAAAATAGATACACCATAGCCAACCTTACCAAAAAAGAAAAAACTAAAATACATGCAATAAGGAATGAAAGGGGTGAAATCACTACAGATCCTGAAAAAATTCAGATCATCAATACCTACTTTGAAAATCTTTACTCTCATAGGATGGAAAACACAGAGGAAATGGACAGATTCCTAGACACATATGAATTACCAAAGCTGAATGAAGGAGATATAAAAATCCTGAATAACTCAGTATCAGCCAGTGAAGTTGAATATAATAAAAAACTTGTTAATGAAGAAAAGCCCAGGTCCTGATGGATTTACAGCTGAATTGTGTAAGATATTTAGAGAAGATTTAACACCAATTCTTCTCAAACTCTTTAATGAAATCGAAAGGGAAGGAATTCTCCCCAACTCATTCCTGGAGGCAAGTATTATCCTCATACCAAAACCAGAAAAAGACCTAACCAAAAAAGAGAACTATAGGCCAATCTCCCTAATGAATATAGATGCAAAAATTTTCAATAAAATACCAGCAAACAGAATACAAGAAATCATCAAGAAGATTATACACCAAGACCAAGTGGGATTCATCCCAGGAATGCAGGGATGGTTCAATACATGCAAATCAATTAATGTAATACACATGTCGACAAAAATCACATGATCATCTCAACTGATGCAGAAAGAGCCTCTGATAAAGTCCAATACTCATTCATGATAAAAACTCTACAGAAAATAGTAATAGACCGCATTTACCTCAAGCTGATCAAATCCATCTATGAAAAACCAATGGCTAACATCATACTAAATGGTCAAAAATTGAAAGCTTTCACTTTAAAATCAGGAACAAGGATGTCCACTGTCACCACTCCTATGCAATATAGTTCTTGAAAATATTAGCTAGAGGATTTAGACAAGAGAGAAATAAAAGGAATAAGCATAGGAAAGGAAGAAGTGAAATTTTCATTATTTTCAGATGACATGATACTCTACATAGAAGACCCCCAAAACTCCACCAAAAGGCTTACGGATTTAATAGCGAAATTCAGTAGCATAGCTGGATACAAAGTTAATACCCCAAAATCAATAGCATTCCTGTACACAAGCAACAAATAGACTGAGGGAGAAATTAGGGAAACCACACCTTTCACAATAGCATCTAAAACGATGAAATGCCTAGGAATCAATCTAACAAAAGAAGGAAAAGATCTATACAGTGAAAAGTACAGTGCTCTGAAAAAAAGAGATCAAAGAAGATATCAGAAAATGGAAAGATATTCCTTGCTCATGGATAGGAAGAATTAACATTGTGAAAATGGCTACACTCCCAAAACTGTTACACAGATTTAATGCAATCCCCATGAAAATATCATTAGTATACCTCACAGATCTAGAGAAAACATTCCTAAAGTTCATCTGGAACCAGAAGAGACCTAGAATAGCAAAAGCATCCTGGAAAACAATGGAAAGGCAGGAGACATCATAATTCCTGACTTGAAATTATGTTATAAAGCTACTATGATAAAATCAGCATGGTATTGGCACAAAACAGACCTGAAGATCAATGAAACAAATTGGAAAATACAGACACAAGTACAACACAGTCACCTTATCTTTGACAAAGGTGCCAAACATGCTTAATGGAAGAAAGATAGCCTTTTTAATAAATGGTGCTGGAAAAACTGGTTTCCACATTACAAAGACTAAAACTAGACCCATGTCTATCATCATGCACTAAATTAAAGTCAAAAAGGAACAAATATCTAAATATTAAAACAGAAACACTAAATTTATTAAAAGAGAAAGTAGGTAAAAATCTTGAAGACATTGGGGTAGATCAAGAGTTCATGAACAAAAACCAAACTGCACGGGAAATACTTCAAAGAATCAACAACTGGGATTTCATCTTATTGAAAACTTTTTGCATATCTAAAGAAGTCACCAACAAAGTAAAAAAAAAAATACATGAATTGGAAAAAATTTTATTCAACTGTCCTTCAAAAGACTTCTACCTTGTACATATAAAGAATTAATTCAAAGACCCAGTCCAAAAATGGACATCTGAGATGAATACACATTTCTCAAATGAAGAAATACTAATGGCAAATAAATACATGAAAAAATGTTCAACATCATTAGTCATTTCAGAAATGCAAATTACAACAACACTGAGATTCCACCTCACCCCAGAAACAATGCTTATCATCAAGAAATCAACCAATAACAAATGCTCGACAGGCTGTGGGGAGAAAGGAACCCTACTCCATTGCTGATTGGGAGCAGATTGGTGAAACCACTGTGGAAATCACTAGAGATTCCACACAAAACTAGGATGGGAAGTCCCATTTAACCCAGCTATTGCCTTTCTGGGTATTTTCCCAGAAGAATCATACCACAGCAATATATGTGAACCCATGTTTATAGTAGTGCAATTTGTTATAGCTAAATCTTGGAAGCAACCCAAATGCCCATCCACTGAGGAATGGATAAAAAAGATGTGGTATTTTTATACAATGAAGTATTACTCAACTATAAAGAAAGATATATTTGAGGCTTTTGTACGTAAACGACTAGTCATTTGAGAGATGCAAATTAAAGCAATGAGATTCCATCTCACTCTAGAAAGAATGGCTAGAAATCAGCCAATAACAAATACTGATAAGACTATGGGGAAAAAGGAATCCTCCACTGTTGGTGGGGGTATAGACTGGTACAAACACTGTGGAAATCAGTGTGGAGATTCATGAAAAAACTAAAAGTAAGAAGTTCCATTTGATCAAGCTATTCCCTTTCTTTCTATCTTCCCCAAAGAATTAAAAGCATCATACCACAGCAACATAAGCACACCCATGTTTATAGCAGTATAGTTTGTAATAGCTAATCCTTGGAATTAGCTCAAATGCCCATCAACCAATGAAAGGGTAAAGAAGATGTGGTTTTTTAAATATAATAATGGAGTACTAGTCAGCCATATAGAAGGATGGATTTAAGATTCTTCTTCATGAATGGATGTACCTTGAGACCATACTCTTAAGTGATATAAATCGAACACTTATGTTTAAATATGCATTGTTTCTCTGGTGTGAGAAACTGAAAGGGTCAATGAGGACCAAAATATATAATAAATGTTGTGAAATAGGAAGAAAATGTTCAAATAGGATGTGGTGGATTGACAGCTAGTCATCAACTTGGAACACCCAGCTGAGTGAACAGAATCAGCGTGGTACTGGGTGTGGAAGGCCCACCTGAGGATT
This sequence comes from Dinomys branickii, assembly GCA_004027595.1. Lineage (NCBI taxonomy): Eukaryota > Metazoa > Chordata > Mammalia > Rodentia > Dinomyidae > Dinomys > Dinomys branickii. The sequence continues at coordinate 56,296 of PVLD010009453.1, read as the reverse complement.
GTTGCCAACAACATAAAAAGAAGTGGAGAGGATGATGGTGTGCTGTTGATTCTGCTGGAGAAGCTTGTCACACTAGTTTTTGTGAAACGAATTCAGCTGTTATTATCGTAGCAGCTTGAGTCCCCGCTATTTCTGAGGATGGCTGCAGTTGTTTTGGGGGCAGCTCTAGTCCTTACTTTCAGCGTAGCTTCCTGGCCCCAGGGCAGATCGTTCAGTTGGCTGGCACAGAATCTTCGTTCTGCTGGCACAGACTTTTTAGCTTTAACCACCAACCTTTGGGCCTTCCCAGTGCAGATCCTCGATACAGACTTCTGTAAGATATTGTCGTGGGCTCTAGGCCTCCGGTTGGACTTGTGGAGCACATTGCCATGGGCTCTAGACCTTCACCTGGACTCATGCAGGACACTGCTGTGGGATACAGGCCATCCACTAGATTCTTCAGGTTTCTAGTGTGTGGACAGATCTCCTGCCCTCTTGCATTTGACTCTTTTGGTGAATATTATAAAGTAATCCTATAAATTATGTGCCCTGTATTATATCTTTGCCTTTCTAAACCCTGATTACAACATGGGAAAAGGAATTAGTGAGGGTACAAAGGGAAAGGAAGGAAGGGAAAGAAAAAAAGAGAAAGAAAAATGCAAACAAAGCTTTTGGAAATAAGGAGAGGAAAGGGTATGATAGGAGGGGACTGGGAAAAAGAATTAAGATGGATCACGTATAGGTACAAGTTCCCAATGATGAATGTGATCATTATGTACATCTAAAGTGTACCAATAAATTAATTAGAAACAAAACAAAAAACTCAAAAGGTGAGGTTGTCCTGATATTAGCAAACACTAATCATATAATTAGTCCTCAAAATAAAAGTTCAAAAATCATGTGCAATATATAACTATTTGATTAAAAATCCAACACTGTCCATTTATATGTACATAGACACAAATTTTTATAAACTAGAAGTAAAACAAAATTACCTTAATTTGATATAGGATGTTTTAAGAAAAAAAAAAGCTCTGAAACAAAGGCATAGTGACGAGCTGTTCTGTCATCCCTCTAAAATGGGAATTAGAGAAATCACTAGCTTCCTGGTAGACAAGACAAAATAATGTGTTAAAAAAAAAGGCACTGGAATAGGAGCCAAATTAAGGTGAATGTTTAAGAACAAATAAAACTGTAAGAATTTAAATTTTTGAATGTTATGGTACTAGAAAGTTTATATGCAACTTTGCACAGCTTGTCACTCAAATACATTCTTTTTAGTTTGCTTAGTGGATCCTTAAGTGTTCCTTATGTAAGTTCAATCTAAGTAAGAAGACTGTCACATTAGAGGATTTCTCTTTATGAGGTGATTCTGGGGGGAAGTCTGATATAGGGTCTCACTATGTACTACAGGCTGACCTTGAACTCACAGAAACTAGCAGCAATCCCTCTGCTCCAACCTCCTGAGTGCTGGATTACAGTAGTGTTCCACCATGCCCAGCATAGAGGGAAATGTTCAAAACACTTAAGAGTTTATCCTTCATAACACAGTAGAAGCAAGTAACAATACAGACAAGACTACATCCAGGTTTCAAATATTTTTGATTAAGACAAAGCTTGACAGAATTTATTTTGTACAGTGAAAAGCTTGACAATTTATTTTGTACAGTGAATATATAGAACTACTATTATATACTATAGACTTTTATTTCTTTTAAACGTAAAGAAGCTTTGTTTATGGGCTGCATATCTTTTTGTTCTTGCAGCTAGTGTCTCCCTAAGTATCTCTCTATGTACACCAGGCTGACCTCAAACTTAAGAGTGATCCTCCTGCCTCTGCTTCTTGGAATGCTGGGATTTCAGGTGTACCACCACACCTGGCTAAGCGTTGCATGCTTTTATTCACGTAAATTTAAATGACCCTGCTCCTCTGGTATACAACTACTTTGATATTTCTTGGTTTTCCAATTGTATTTAGCATATATTTGGAATTTAACAAAATGAAAGCAAGATGAAAGTTTCTCTGGGGCTTTTTTTCATGGGGAGGAGGGTACTGAAAATCAAACTCATGGTGTAGCACTTGCCAAGTAGGCACTGGGCCACTGAGCTATATCCTCAGCCAAGATAAAAAAAAATCTTTAAAAAAAGATAAAGTTAGGGGCTGGGGATATAGCTCAGTGGAATAAGCACCTGCCTAGCAAGCGCAGGGTCCTGAGTTCGATCTGCAGTACCACCAAAAAAAAAAAAAAAAAAAAAAAAGATAAAGCTAAAACTGCTTTAAAAACCTTTGACAGTTTTTTTTTCCAAAATGGGGAGACAGAAGGCAGTCCTGAAAATCAGCAGGAAAGAAAAGTACACCTTTAAAAGAACAACACAACCCAGTACTCACATCTGTTTGTGTTACTTCACCATAACTTTTTCCACAACTCCATTTCAGCTTTCTAGAGCCCACTGGATCAGCCCACGTGTAAAACACTGCCTTTCCAGGAGGAAGAGAGTCTTCTATCTCACTAAGAGAACTGACATACGCAGTAAAAATATACATTATACTAAATGCAACAACATGAATATATTTTTTAAAAACCCAAAATAATACGTTACTAATTCTTAATCCATTAACTGAGATTTGTGGAAGTTCTGATTAGGACTAAAATTTCCTTATATAATAATTTTTAAAAATTTGCTAAGAAAATGAGAATATTTCAAGGAAAATTTTAGTTTCACTTAGGAAATAAAGATCTTCAAGTCTCTGAAGCTACTTCATCAATTATGGTTTCTATTCAAATTAGGAAAAAAAGTTTTTTTAGATATAAGACTGAGAAGCAATTAGTGTCCCCTGGAATTTCAGAGAGTACTGCCACTAGAGGACGGACTGGATGACAGCCTTAGTAATGAAGCAGAAGTCTTGAACCATCTGATATTCTCCAGAGGGCTTTTACTATTAGGAGAATGCAAGGGGACTGACAAGGCTTCAGAAGGCATTATTTGAGAAACTTGTTCATGAGAGGCTGGAAGCCTTCATATGCCACTTTCTTGATTGGATACTGCTTTGGGCCAGGAAATTTGCTGGGGTCTTTTAGTCTTATAATTCTGGGTAATGCATATGGGCCATGGCCTAGTGAGCACCCATCCCCTTTCCACTTTCTAGCATGCCCTCTGACATGATGCTTTTGCCTTGGAGCCAGCTGACCATGGATTGAACTCCCTGAAACTGACTCAGATTAAATCTCTCCTCCTATAATTTGTGCATGTCAATATTGTCTCTAAGCAGTGAGAAAGCTAAGATCATCTGGGATTACAATAACATGAAGTTGCATAAATTGTATTGGTGCAAGGAGAATATGACACTGCAGCAAACTGAAAGCAGTGATGTTAAGAGCAGTCCTAAAACATCAAGATTTAATTATGGTCTTTTACAAAGTAGTTGGTTTTCCACATGCCTCTGCAAGAAGAGGATATCTACTATTTGACAAAAATCTGAAAATGTATATTTATGTTATATTTACTAAACATACAAAAAATTTAAATAGACAAAACTAAGAGACTCAAGATAAACCTAGATATATTTCCCATAAAATGTGAACAATAATCATCAAGCTTTTGCTACACTTGCTTTAGTTCTTCCATGTTTCTCTTGCTGAAGAACTTAAAAGTAAATTACCACTATCAAAGCAGTTTTACCATTATTTACACTTGATTATAATTTTTTCAAAAATTAGACATTGTTTCACATAACTATATTTCACATAACTATATTATTAAAAACATTACAAAGTGAATGTCTCATCACCTAGAGTCTGCTAAAGTTACCGTATTTGTGATCATCTTACCTTTGTTTGTACTGAACAAGGTCATTCTTGGTGTGATTTATTAATAGGAATGGTGCTGCTCCATCATGATAATCTGAAAATGTAATAACTGTAGAATGCTCAGCTAAATTAACTTCTGCTATAATACCTCCAAGCTAAAAGAAAGGAAAACATTCTTTAAACTGATCATCCTGCCAAGAATATTAACTAACAACATAAATAATAAAACTATTCATAATGTGGTAACTTAATTTTGGGGGGCGTGATTCAGCAAACAACTCAGAATTTTGTAATGCATTTCTGGGAAACTATGATTTTTTTAAAAATTTCTATTGTATACAGATGAGTGAAATTTCAGATGTGGGATATTCTTGTATTCTAGGTACTCTAACTTCCTATATAACGCTTTATTTAATTGTTTCCTCTTGGTACCTTTTATAAAGAGAAAAATTTGTTCATTTTCAGTGAAAAGGGAAATAATATGTGGTGCTTATGTGATACAAAAGAAGTTAAATATAATACAGGAAGTACATATTAGCTTTCTTTTTTTCTGTTAGCTTTTCTAGTGATACATGCAAAAATATTGACTTACCTCATCATTTAGATGCAATAAAACACAATTTTCTTGCTTGTTAAAATATATCCTTTTGGGAGGACCTTCACTGTTTTCAACTTGAATAAGAAGTTTACTGGAAGCATCCTCTGGCCAAAAGGGGATACACTAAAATACATGTTACATATATTTATAAAAATAAAACACAATTCATCATAAATACTTGTATCATTTTAATAAGATTATAATAACAAACTTAAAAACCATCTTTTCCAACATTGCTTTGGTTACTGAGCTGGTCAGGTAAACAGTTATCAACTGTCAACAGAGAAGATACTGTAAAAAAAAAAAGCAATGGGGGAAAAAAAGGATTGCATATAAACTGAAGGGTTACAATAATCAGGGCACTTTGGAGGATTCCTATGTAGTCTAGATCTTATAGAGAAGGGCTGAAAATTCAGCAAGTAAACTGAGCCAAGAACTAGGGCACAGGTGATCGATGTAAAGCAAGGGTAAATCCAGTTGCTAAAAACAAAAATCATGTGTGGGCACGATCTGGTAATTAATTAAAAGTCAAAATATACAGAAGGTGATGAATCAAGATATATATTAAACTTAGTGTTCTAGTCATCAAACAAGAGTGAAATAGTAAAAGAAACTAAAGTTTGGAGAAAGAAGTTTAGAATCTTTAAGAAACAACTTGGACAACAGTGGTCTGGAAACCAGACTAAAGGAATAGGAGAGCAACAAGGCACCAGAAAGAGTGGGGAGCTGGATAGAAAGAGAAAGCTAAAGAATAAACAATGGAGAAGCATCCTTGTCTGTAAACTATGAAGTTAACTCCCTCTTGTTAGGCCCTGACCAGATTGATCACCTCATAGTTTTCCATGAGACTCTCTGGTACCTAATCATATCATATATAACCTGAGAACAATGTGTACCAGCAACTGGTTGATAGAGGTACATATGTTATCTTGTTAAAGGCAGTTTTATTCAACCAAAAATAGAACTAGATATAGCACAACGTTAAGAACTTACCACACTCAGATGGTTCCTCCACTCAAGAATTCTCAAAGGGACTGACCTGGTAGAGTTACCACCACAGCAACACTAATCCAAGCATATTTCCCATGAGGAATCAAGAGGATTGAATATGATGTATAAACATTCCCAAGCCCATTATTCTTTGATAGCACTGGCTTAATGCTAGATCTTAAGATAAATAATGTACACTGTCATTTTTAAACGTTATATGCAAGATGTTTTTAGACTTAAAAGTGCTAAAACTTTTGTCTTATGTAGTGGGAAAATAGAGCCGTAAATTTAACAAATCAAGAGAGGTAACACTTATGGGTATGTATCTTAAGATTGACCACTGTATGCCAATATAAAAATTTTCAGATAGCAAAAGAAAATTTATCTTAAGCTGAAACAGAAAACAAAAAGACACAAAGTCAAAATTTAAAAAGCTGTCATGCATTTGCACTTGTATAGGTGAAATATGAACCACTGAAAGAGTCTATACACTTTTTAAAAGATAATCAAGACCCAACAATATCTGTGAGATAGGAATTGAGATAAAAACTGTAAGTATGGAAAAACATCTGTGCAGTATATAAAGCAAAGAAAGACTAGAGCTACAATCTCAGCATATACATGTAGAAAGGAGAGAGGATCATAACAACTTTGAAGACAACTTTTTTCCTACTCTCAGTGCACAGTACTTTTCTATTCTTACTTTCTCCCTTTGTCCTCCTCTATGCCCCAGGTTCATAAGACTGCTGAAGGCAATCCCCACGTCTGGGCTATTCTACCTGACCCTTGACTGATATCATTAGATGCAAAAAACGAACAAGAAGTAACAGGTATTTCCTCTGATTTAGACTCATATTTACACTACTCAAAATCAATGAAGGGTTAACTGTTGCCTTCATTAGTCCTAGTGGCTCCTATTTCTGTCACCTCAGCTTTCTCCCACGCAGCTGAACTCTTCATACTCTTTCATTTCCTCCAAGTCTCTGCACAAACATGACCTCACTCAGTAAGTGCTATCCTGATCATTTTACTAAGAATTGTCTGTGACCCACTCCTCCTCTTCAGAACTCTTGATACCACTGATCTTACCTGCTTCCTGTTTCCTCCACTAGATTTCCCACTTATAAATGTACTATTTTACTACAGCATTATTAATGATTCCCTCTGCCTCACTGAATTAAAAAACTACCTAAGGACAGAAATTTGTGATTTTCTTAACAGATACACTGCAAAATGCACAAAAAATTGATAGTAAATATTTACTAAAAGAATAAATAATTTGAAAAATGCAGAAACTTCTGAAAATGAGAAATGCAATTATTCAAATAAAAACATTCAGTTGCAGTCTAAATAGCAGGTTAGACATGGAAAAGGTAAAAAAAAAGATACACATGTAAAATTTATCTAGAATGCAGCAACAAAAGGCATACAGATGGAAAAGATAAAAGAGATAGGAAGATACAAGAAGAATATAAGTATCTAGCACGTCTAACTTAGAATCCAGGAGAAAACGGAAAAACAAAGGCGAGGCAGTATCTAGAGACACTAGTGCCAAGTTCACAGAAAATATGAAGCACGTTAATCCACAAATCTAGGACTAAAGTATCTCAAGTAGGATAAATATCAAGTAACCTACAATCAAACACAATCATGTGACTATAAACATCAAAGACAATGACAAGAGAAACCTTCAAGGCAACCACAGGAAAAAAAAGCCACTTTCAAAGTGATGACACAATCACCACAGAATTTCCAGTGAAAAAGGGAAACCAAAGAAAGCAATGGAGTATATGCCAAATGCTGAGAATAACACCCACCTAAAATTGATTACCAAGAAAAACTCATTAAACGAAGACAATGGTAAAAGCTTTGTAGCTAAATACAAACTGATGATATTTACCCTCAAAATCAGCTCTAAAGGAAATTCTAAAAATTTAAGGAAAATGTTCCCACAAGGATAGTTTTATGTATAAGAAAGAACTGTGAACATGGTAAACACACCTTTTACTTGAGAATAAAATGTCTTCAAGAGTAAAATGTTCTATCAATTTCAGCCATCACAAGCTTATGCAGAGGCCTGATAGCTGATGATGATCTAGAACTGTGAAAACCAGACCCTACCGTCTTCAGACAACCTGAAGAGAAGCCTGTCTGTCTTATTCTGTGAAGGAATTCCTAACAGCTTCTTGGAGAAAGCTTTGATGCATTTATACCTTATATATCTTTTTACCGCAATGTTTAACCAAGCTGGTTAGTAATTGATAAATATCTACCTTCGTGGTTCTGTGATCCTAGAAGCCAAAGCCCAGTGTTTAATAATTAAATATCTGTACCCTATCTCAAAACCTCAATAAAGGTTGATGGAACTGAAACAAAACTGGGGTGGCAGAAGGTTAAAATATTATGTGGTCTTATCAGGTATCCAATCTTAAGGAGAAAAGAGCCTGAAGAGGTATATTTTTAAAATTCATCTACTCACCTGCTCCAAACCAAGAGAGAGCCATTTATTAAGTCCTTCTTCAGCCACTGATATATGATATTTGCTTTTGTTTTTAATCATATAAAAAGGGGTAAATGTCACAATTCTTGTAATATTAAAACTGCTGAGGTCTATAGTGACACCAACCTATAGAAAAAATGAACAAACTTTTATATTATGCTACTGTCCTTAAAAAAAGTAATCAATAGATACACCTTAAATAAAAGTTTCTTGAGCAAAAACTAAACTTACTTGATAATCCATTTGTGGGCCTTTACATTTAACAGCTCCATGACTACCAACTGTGTCAATTGAAAATTGATCTGACAACTCACTATCAGTTACCATAAGCTGAACCTAGAAAAAAGTTTGAAATATAGTTTAGGTATCTTTAAAAATGCTTATTTAAAATGATAAATTTTCTTTCCATTCTAAACTAATACTATGTTAACACACTAAACCTTTATCAATATTAAACGCTAATATTCAACCTCGAATATTTAACCAATATTATTTCTACCTAAATTTTATTTTATTCTTCAGAACTCTTAAAAACTGAAAAGGAATGACAAATAGCTGAAGAGTGAAAGAAAAAAAAGTTACATACCTTATTGTTATTAAAAAAGTGACTTGGCTGAAAAGAAAACAGAACTGGCTTTTTATAATTAGGTGGATGCTTTCGATGAATTTCATCCGCTTTGTACTGTAACATTCGACCAGTTTTATTGACCATCCAATATGGACTATGAAATGCCACCACAGCCTGACCAGTATTGTAAGTCATGTGGATAGCAATATCTAAGTCAGTCTTTTCCATTTCTGTAACACAGGTAAAGGTGATGAAACTAATTTCTTCTTCATTAGACCTTATGTGATATTCACCTTTCCAATCATGATTAAGATAGTCAAGTAATTTTAAATGTAATCTGGCTTTGTCCATTTGTACAGCACAAATCTGGGCTGACTGTCCTTCATTTAGAGTAAAAACTGTATTTTCAATCCCCTGTAATGAAAAAAACCCACAATAAATTTAAAAATGTCAATGAATAGTATGTCCCAAAATTGTATTTAATTATTCCAAATGCTACGCAAAATGCCCTTCAAAATACCTGCCAGAATAAGAAACCTTACATTCAAATTCTAAGTTAGCCAGTGGTATCAACTGTAAAATATTTTATCTAGACTTAGATAACATTTTGTAACTAACTTATTTTGAAGGACTACTGTGAAGATTTAATAACATAATGTAAAACTTCACTGGAAATTAAATACACAAAGCTCTATAATTAGTAAAATAAGCCAACCAAAAACCCAATCTTATTTATCAGGAATTGTAGTTTTGAAAACAACAAATAATGAAAAACATAGGAGAAAACTGATGGTAATCCAAAAACAACAACAACAAAAAAATCAATCCCTACTGCCTTCTCTTTTCAATTTTCAACAGTTCCTCTATTCCTTTCAAATTATTGTTTATATGGTATCTTCCATATTTCTCAAAACTGTTCATTTCTCACCACCCACACTTGCATTACCTTAGCTCTAATATCTAGGACCAATCAGTTTGAGAGTCTTCTAATCACACTGGCCCTCTCTAGTCCCTGTCTCTATATCTCTGTTAAATTGTCTTCATAAAAATAGATCGTATCCTTTGGACACTGGAAAGCAGAATACGATCTCAAAAAGCATCAAATTAAAAATTCTACGAGAATGGAAATGTAAATATTACATCTATACATCTCACCAGTTTTTCCAATATCTTTCCTGGCTTCTTTCTAGTGTTACAGGAATTTTAATCATAACGTTTTAAATTCATTAAAGCAAATGTAGTGTCAACTGGGATTCTTTTACATGTTAAAAATATTCCACAAATGATGGTGATGGTAGTATTAGAATAGTTAGTAAATGATAACAATTGCTAAATTCTTTATATATCCTAAAAAATTTGATTTTCTCCATGTCCCAACCATGTGAATTTTATCACTCTCATTCTATTTAAAAAAAAGACTCTGATCAAGAATATAGCCTATATAACATTGCACAACTAGTTAGTATTAAGAGCTAGGATGCAATCTCAAATTTGTCAGCAACGTGCAAACTCTTAATTTCCATTTGTCATCCAAATAGAAAAAGAGATATCCACCAAAAAATATACCAGAAAAGTTTTTAACATATAGTAACTGTTACAATGAACTAAATCTACAACTACTACATTTTAGTGAAGAATCATCTTTCTTTCATCAGATAAGTATGACAGAATAGTCACATAAAGTCCCAAAATAGAGATTCTTGTTATAACAGGGAGAAACCACAACCAATATGTTAAAATAAAGAGCATTTAAGAGAAAAATATCATTATACAGCATGTGATACTTTTATAGAATTAAAACTAAAAAAATTATACAAAGTACAAAAATTTTTTTGCTGAAATACAGTACTTGAATGTCATTTCAATACTGATTTTCATACTTGTTTCAAAAATTATTAAACACATACATGAAATACACCTACATGAAAAACACTGAAAACTACATCTCCTAACACAATATCTTCAGATGGTGATTATAGGCAATTTTATTATGATATACAACATATAACATGCATTTATCTTAGTAATCAGATTTCTAAGATAAATTAGTGGAAAACGTTTTAAATTACATTTTATACAAGATTAAAACATTTTCATTACAAGAATATCTGTACAGTACTTGTTATTCTTTATTAGTACTGCTGCCTATGTTACAACTTCAAAATGTTTTTTAATGCTTATAATTTTAAGTAATTCAGCCTATAAAATCCAAGTCAGAAGCACTTCCCTCACATTCCCCACCCATTCCCCAAAAGCCCAAAATCCAGAATACCTCTAGATAATAAGCAATTTTGTAAGGAAGAAGATTTTGGAGTAGGATTGGTGGCCACAAATGCATTATGTATGGTAGGTCCCAACTATCTTCTGAATATACTGATAGAGATGTCAAATTATCTTTCTCAGGAACAATATTAATAAGAAATGATTTCTGAGAAGGGATTATAGATCTACATTTCTTCTTTAGAACAGCTCCATCATTTTTTATAATTTCTTCAAAGTCAATTCCTTCACACATTTGATAGTCCTCGTCTTCTGGCTTCAAAAAAAGAAATGATCTACATAGAGAACAAACAATATTCTTCAAAACACTCTGATAGAAAATAAATTATATGGTTTCAGCTTTAGAATGAAATTCTTTCCAGATCTAATACATTTTTATATCATCATCTACTTTTTAGAACTAGGTAAGATAAATAAGTATCATCTTAACTTTCTAGAAATTTCAGAAATTATTTGGGCATTAGGAGGATATTTTTATCACCAATTTAATATTTCAGAATTACATTTACAAGATAATTGTTTTCTTACAGAAAATACACAATCATATATGGAAAGCAAACCACAAACAACCACCTATGTGTTAACTGAATTTAACTGAAAGAAAGCGACTTTCAAGGAATATGGTCCTAGCAAGAAATAAATGTAATCACTAAGTTAATACAGTACAATTTCCATTAAAAAATAATTATCAGCTAACCCACATAAATGAATGAATGTTTCAATGGACAATGACATATGGAGTATAAATGCAGAATAATGATTACAAGAAAATGTAACCAAATCATCATCAGATATCACACTGTTAGTCTTGATGTGTGAATATCTCATTCTTTGTTTACATTTCAACAATATTTTTAGGTGCAATCATTTTTATAAAATTATAAAGTAGAAGCAAGAAAATAAGGGAAAGACTAATTAAATGCAAACTATTTTTCAAATTTCATCACCCAGTATGTACACCATGCTGTACTACAATGAAATCCCAACTATTCTTTATAACTGTATATAAACTCCCTATCCTTTTATTCCTCCTTTGTTCATGTAATTCTTTCCACTTAGATCTCTTCCAATCTAGTCTCAACATCATTATATTTTATCTTAATTACATGTACTTCCACTTCCGCCAGGAAACAATCATTCATCCTTTGTTTTCCAAAGTTTCCTGAAACTGTAACACTTTTTGTAACTGTCTACAACCCAAGTTTCCAAACTTATGTACCTGTTTACATAATATATCAATCTCTCAATGGTAACAGTTACATCCATTCCATTTTCGTATCTACACTGCTTTACCCACAATAAAATACTTAGTAAGTACGTGTTAATTAAACTTGGGAATCAGTACATTCAAATACTGTAGAGAAAGGTAACCATCTATTAACTTAATGCCTCATATATTAAATATTTAAGTGAACCTATATCTAAGAAGGTGGTTAAAAACTCCTGGATTATGCAAACACTAAACTTGTTACTACTAGTAATAACAATTAAGATAGATTTAGTATTCTGTAATGAATTACTATTTAGTCTTCAATAAAAGACCATAAAATACTGTTATCTCTAATATGGTCAGAATCATAGGATATATAGCAGAAATTTATTCAAAAGAACAATGCCATTAACTATTGCATAAGAACAAAATGAATTTAAAGGTTCTGTACAGATTTAACTTCATTCAGTCTTATAACCATAACCAAATCCTTTCTAGAAGGGAGGCGATACTGTAAACAATTATTTTTTGTTGCTGTTTTCTCAATTCTTTCCCTCATCATATTTGGAATAAGCAATAAAACACTCATTAGTGTGTGTAGATCTATGTGAAAGTAGATGTCCAAACATGCTACACTGTTTTCTAAGCATTACAGAGCCCACACCAGCGAAGATACGCCTTTTAGAGCTTTCAATGATAAACAACTGCGGCACATGTGCTACAGATTCACCAACATGGTTCTATACTAAACTTCTTGGCCTGAGTCACAGTGAATAGAGCTAAAGAATGGTTTAGAACCATTTGTAGCCAGGCGTGGTGGCATACTCTTGTAATCCCAGCACTCACGAGGCTGATCTTATGAATTAGAGGCCAGACTTGTTGCTACAAAGCAAGCTCAAAGCCAGCCTGAACTGCATAGCAAGAGCCTGTCTTAAAAAAAAGAAGAAGAAGAAGAAAAGAACCACTTGTAACTTTGCCTTTTTATTTTTTCTGTAGCACTGGTGAAAGTGTCCATTTCTAGTGTATCTTTTGAAGTAGTACTTAAATTATAATGCTTAATTCTAGGGAAGGTTTTATTCTCCTTGAGTTCAATTTTCATAGAATAGATTAGTTTCAATTTCACATTAACTATCCTGAGCAATGTTTATTTGTTAACATATTAAACATAGAATTATAAGACTAGGCTCATCACTATTTTGTGAAATCTTTTCTTTAAAAATATACTGATGGAGGGGAGCAGCAAGATGGCAGAGTGTTAAGCAGCAGAGAAAGAACCTCTCTGAGTGTTGTCATCCAGACCCTGGAATATAGTGATGTGGGGAAGACAAGAGGGAGGGAGGCAACTCCCTGAAGACCCAGGAAGAATCTGAGGCAAAAACGGAAGCCCACAAAGAGGATAAAGAGAAAATTCAAGAAAGGTGGTGCCTTCTCCCTGAGATAGAAACACTGTCCAAAGCAGTCCAAAGAGAAGCAGTCCAAACCTGCTGACATACAGCGAGTGCTGGTGACCCCAGAGGCCTCCACAGAGACATACAGCAGTGAAGGGGAGTAGCAGACATGAAGGACTGCACTAGTTGGTAGTGAGTGTGCAGAGCTCACCCTTCAATCAAGACTGCGACTGGCCAGGAACCATTTTAGAGAGGGACTGATAGAGTGGCTGCTGGCTCCATCTAGCGGCTTCAAGATGGGCTCAGGTCTGTGGAAGGTGTGCTGACTGCTGCAGGCCACCAGAGAGGATGGAGGCTCGCTGGCTTTTTGGGATAAGTCAACACGAATTAGGGACAGTGTCTCCAGTGACAGCAGAGACAAACACGGATGTGAATTATTTGTTATTAAAGTTTGTGTTTTGTTTTGTTTTGTTTTACTTTGCTTCCCTCTCTTTTGTTTTTGCTGTTGTAGTTTTGCTTTTCTGGTATTTTTTGTTTGTTTGTTTGGTCTTTGTATTTTTTTGCTTACTTCTTTTTTATCTGAGCTTATAGTTATATGATTGTCAACATGGTGTCTAGTAGCTTTGTGGTTGTGGGTCTGTTTAGTCCTTCAATTTATCTCCCTTCTTTCCCTCCAATCTTCTGCACCAGTTTCCCAAAGTTAGCAGGATTCTCCTTTGTCCACCAGCCTTCTAATCTCTTCTTCTTCTTCCACTTCTCTATTTCCTAACCTATTTTAAATTTTAACTCCTTAGGGCAAAACTGACATACTAAGGACTTGTATATTGCACACAATTTTTCTGATTTGTTTTAGTTTTTTATATAACCACAAATCTAATTCACATGGTTAAAGGTGGCAAATTATTGGTTACTTTACTTTGTCATTTTCTAGGCTGTATGCTATGTTTTTATCGTCACTACTATAACCAAAAGTGACATAATTGTTCTAAACAGCTGTGACAAACATCACCCCAGGAATTAAACTAAAACAAAGGAAATAAAAAAAAAAAAAGAAAATGAGACCCCTAAACAAGATGCAACTGCAAACATCACCAAAGGCAAACCTGGGGGCAATGAGTAGGACAATCTGAAAACCACCCACGTGGCCTCTCTGAAGTGGTAACAACAAAGCAAATGAATGAGGCGCTACAAAAAAATCAAATCAGAAATAATCTCTCAGATAACTGCAGAGATGGTGTCCATAATGAAAACGATGCTTAGTGATTCTATAGCAGAAAGAGAAAAAGAACACAGAGTGACTTAAGAAAATAATGGAAGCAATGATGTTCAGCACTGGAAAGAAATGGAATCTATAAGGCAGATTCAAGCAGGTACCCAGGAGAATACAAATTCCATTGAAGGTATTTGCATCAGATGCTGTGAGGTCAAGATCTCAGATATAGAATACAGGCTTGCAGCTAGTAATCATGAAAAGAAAGACCATGAGAAATCAGTACAACAGCTGCTAGATGTTGCAAACAAGAATAACAAGGTTAATTGGAGTCAATGAAAAAGCAGGAGATAGCACAAATGATATAAAAAAAAACTTCACAGATGTCATGGCAGAAAACTTCTCTTGTAGAGAAAAAGAATTTGACTAAGTGAGGCATACAGAACTCAAATTGGCTATGACTAAAAAAAATATACAGCCAGACCTATCATAGTCAAAATTCCAGAAATTCAGCCCAAGAATAGAATATTAAAAACTATTAGGGAATAGAAACAAATCATCTATAAAGGAAAGTCCTTCAGAATCACAGTTGATTTCTCAGTACAAACCCTCAACTCAAGGACAGCTTGGAGTGACGTATTCCAGGCTCTAAAGGAGAATCTTCAATCCAGACTGATGTACCACAGAATGACTATTACCAAAAAATCAACCAATAACTGGAGGGACTGTGGGGAAAAAGGAACTTTTTCCACTGTTGGTGAAGAGTGTAGACTGGTATAACCACTGTGGAAATCAGTGTGGAGATTCCTCACAAAACTAGGATTGGAGGTCCCATTTGACCCAGCTATTCCTCTTCTGGGTATCTTCCCAGAAAAATTAGAAATTTCATACCACAGTGATATATGTGCACCCATATTTATAGGGGCACAATTTGTAATAGCTAAATCTTGGAAACAATTCAAATGCCCATCAACCAAGGAGTGGATAAAAAAGGATGTGGTCTTTTCATATAATGGAGTATTATTCAGCCATAAAGAAGGATAAACCAGAGACTTTTATAGCTAAATGGATGCAACTTGAGACCATACTCATAAGTGAACTAAATCAGATGCAAATGTGTGAATATCATATTCCCCCTAGTGTGAGAAGCTGAAAGAGTAAATGGGATCCAAAGTGTATAACAGATATAAAATGGGAAGAAACTTCAAAAGGAAAGAGAAACTGGTTTAGGGGAATGGAAAAGAAGGAAAGGAAAAGCAGAGGAAAAAAATCATATATATATATACACAAAAGATAGTTAAAATAGTTATACTCTTCATTTAGCTCAGTTCATTGAAAAGACAGGTTTGTACTAATACTGTTTGGACAATTAAATGCTGATATTTTATGCTCTGAATGATTAATTTAAAGATAACAATATGTAGTGTATTAACCACTGTTATCCTCCTAATGTATTATTTTGGAATTTTGTTTTTGCTTTGTTTTGTGTTTTTCTTGAAAATAAAAAAGTTTTTAAAAATACTGATTGACCAGGGAGATAGCTAAGTGGCACAGCACCTGCCTGGCAAATGCAAAGTCCTGAATTTGATTCCTAGTACCATAAGACTATACTGACTACCAAGTAATATTAAAACTCTATCCTTGAACAATTAACAGACACACATATAGATATGAATTACTTTTTCTAAAAACATCTTGAAGAACTCTATTATAAAGCCATTCAAAAGCGAAACTCCATTTGTAACTCATAAAACCCCACACTACTTGTCATATCCCCTTACATATTTTTAAAAATCATGAACATATACAACAATGGTTATGATGGTCAAATACTGTAAGCATAGCAATTATATTTAAATAGTAAAACCATGATTTACATAGTATAAATTACATATATTAAATAATATTCCTTTTTAAAAAGAACAAACTAACCAACTAAGTAACAAATTGTATTTGTTAGGAAACCATAAATAACTTACCTGGTAAAAATTAAAAGCCTAAAGAATGTATACATTTACATTTAACAGTATTGTTTTCAAGATAGAGGGACTTAAGAGTCTTGAAATCAAAATAATGTAGATGAGATATATAAATAAGGTGGGTTTGATAATTAAAAGTCAACTATCCATATAAAATCTAAAAATAAAAATTCTATGAAAGAACATAGAGCAAACAAAAAGATAAAATCACCGGTATGATGCTAATGGTATGTTGAATTCATTCTCAGGTGAAGCAATTCCCAATAAAGTGTCTCCTTCGTAAACAGAAATTGGGACTGAAAAATGATTTCTAATCTGGAAACAAACAAAAAAACAAATGATACTGTACTTAATATTATTAATCAAAGAATCTAAATATATTTTTAAAAAGTCCTCTTAAAACCATCTTCACAAAGAAAGTATGGGGCCCAATGTGTCTTGTTCATTTAAATTACAAAACATAAAAATACAACTATTTATCCTAAAAATTACATTAATGTTTCTAGCTTTATAGAAAAGGAAACTTTATAGAAACTTGAAACTTTAAACATTTTAGGGGGGAGTAAGAGTGTATCTTCTTGACATTAAGGTTGAGGTTACTTTGTTTAGAAACACATTTTTGTTCAGACAAAAACAGTAGAAAAACAATTCACAGAAAAAAGTACATCAAAATTTTGAACATTTAAGTGAAAAACAGGCTAGGAAATATCTGCAATACATCTATCAAAGGATTTTGTACCAGAACACACATAAAAATCCTAAAAATCTTCAAGTTGCAATTAAAAGAAAACGGTGAACAATATAGACAAGTGATTTATGAATAGATGAAAAAGATAACATATCTAGGAATCAAGAAAATACAAGTTAAAATAATGACCATATACAGTATTTATATACATACTGACAGACTGGCATAATCACAAGTCTTACATTTTAACAGTTAGAAATGATAAGAATAGCACACTCATATTACCAGTAAAAATGTAAAGTGATAGAATAGCTTTCAAAAGTAATTCAGAAAAACCTAGTAAAAATGGAAATTCACTTTAACAATTAGCAATTATTCTTCCTTGGACAACTTCCGGGATGATGGGACAGCAATTATTCTTCCTTGTTATATACTGAGAGAAACATTTATATACACGTACTAAAAGTCAGTCATGTTCACTACAACACCAATTTTTACTGGGTATTTCTTCTTGGTGTTGTTGTTGTTTTTGGTATTGGGAATTGAACTCAGGACCTTGTGCTTGCCAGGCACATTTTGTGCCACTGAGTTATATTGCTGGCCCACAACAGTGATTTTTAAGAAAAAAGAGAAATGATGTCATGAACAGTGGAATGATTAAGAAAATTTTCTTAAAATTAACATTCATGCAACAGAACATACTACTACAGTGGAAAACAGTATATATTTTATGGACATATTCAAGAATTTTAAAGACACAGGAAACAAAATACGCATGTCATGTCACTAAAATAGTATTTTTCCAGGAAGACAAGAGAAAAAAATGCAGGCTAAAGGAAACAAAATAGTTGACTTCAATTTTTTTTTTTTTTAATTTGAAGGTAAGCTTTAAAATATCAACATTTGTTGTATTTCATAATGTGGATAGAGGTCTATATTATAAAAATTTCTCAAAACAAAAAATATAATTGAAAAATATTTCCAAAGAAAAGTGCTATATCAAACCAGAAATCACTGTTCAGAGAATTCAAACAATAGACATCAAGAATAAGTTTTACAATCAAGTTTTTAAAATTATAAACATAATTTCAAATAAATTTTATATTCAATTTATCAGTTATATAAACTTTTTCATAAGACCTCAAAACCATAGACCAAGACTTCTCATGAACAAAAGTGCAAAAATTCTAAACATGATTTTAGTAAATCAAATACAATAGTATATTAAAAGTTTGATAATATTTCATCATGAAGTGAAACTTATCCTACAACTGTAAAGCTCATCTAATATGTAAAGCTCAATGTAATACATACTGACAAATTTTTAAAAATTCTTTCAGTTAACACAGACAAAAGGCAAGAAAAAAATGACACATGAAGATTAGAAAGGATGAGGTAAAAAAATGTACTTCCTGATATCACAGTTATATCTACAAAACTGTCTCATCTATCAGAACAAATGAGTCTAATAAGGCAAATATAAAAATAAACTGTTTCTAAATGATGATAGTGGAAAATCAGAAATTAAAATTTAAAAAGTAAACCAATTTTATGAGAAGTTTTGATATAGATTGATAATCAGATTCTAAAATTGAAATGAAAATAGAAAGGCCTATAAAAGCCAAAAGAATAAATTTGTACTGCCTAATTTCAAGATTTATATTAATGTGGTAATCAAGACAGTGTAATACTGACATAAAGATCAATGAAACAGAATACAGGGCTGGGGATATAGCTCAGTGGAATAAGCACCTGCCTAGCAAGCGCAGGGTCCTGAGTTTGATCCCCAGTACCGCAAAAAAAAAAAAAAAAGAAACAGAATACAGCCCAGAAAAAAACCCCACCAATTAGTATACATGGTAAATTAATTCCTGACAAAATGTTAAAGCAATTCAATAAAGATAATCTGTGTTGGGATAACTGGATAGCCAATATGTAAAAAATTAAACCTCAATCTTTGCCTCTCAATAGATATAATTCATTCAAAATGTAAATATGATACCTGCATATAAGAGATTAGTTCTCAGTAAATACACATAGCTGCATGTAACAATACAGAAACTGATACAAAATTTTGCTGAGTGAAACAAGCCAAATTCTATACTGTATTCTTTTTTTTTTTTTGGCGGTACTGGGGATTGAACTCAGGACCCTGCGCTTGCTAGGCAGGCGCTTATTCCACTGAGCTATATCCCCAGCCCTCTATACTGTATTCTAATACATTTATATAAAATTAAAGACTAACTCATTTATAGGGATAACAGATCAGTATGTGTGTAAAAATAAGAAAGGAGAAAGTTTTTTTGAGTAATAAATATATTTATTATCTTGAACATTATGAAGGTTCCTAATTGTATTACTGTGTCAAATATATGTAGTTTAGTATACATTCTTTAATAAAGCTGTAAATTATCCTCTAAAAAAGTCTCTACCATAGAAAGGACATGTATGTGTATTTTATTAGAGAAAAAATAACATACAAAGATATTTTTAAAACAGTCCTATAAAAACTGAAAAGTGTACTGAATGGAATTCTCCCACCAGTCATATTACAGTAATGTAATTCCTGGCCATGAGATTTTTCCTTTCTGACTATTAGCTGTATTTCTATTATAGTTTGTATTCTTTTGATAATAACGTATTTTTAAAGGTTTTTATTAGCTTCAGATAGGCATAATAAGACCTCTCCTAAAATCAAACATTGCATACCTGCACTGGTGAGCGGATTGTTACTTTCTTACTTCCTTCTACTGCATCAATTTGACAAACAATAGATCTTTCAACTCCAGATTCTCTGTGTCTTACAGTGTACAGACGTCGTCCCACTTTTGTTAAAGGAATCTTATCAGCAGTAGAGTGGTTAACAGGTGCTAAATTAAAAACAGATGTTGAAAGTTTTTATAATTCACTATATATTTATTTTAGGTACATGGTAAATACTGAAACATAGTGACTTAAACTTTAAGTCACTTAAGTCTTTGGATATAATCCATACAAAGGGATACTTTAATAAGCCACCACTTATGTCCACAGCATTGACATTTTCAACTGAAAAAAATATTTCAGAGTTTAACCTCAAATAATTTCAAATCTTTTAAAACAACTGAGTAATGAGAAGAATTACAAAATTCAAGAACAATGATCTCTGGTTTGCTGTCATAATAATCAGAGCCTACTACTTTCACATATTAGCAAACACCAACATAACTGTTCTTCAGTTTATAATTTTTCCAACTATCTGTGTCACTATTTAGATATATCTTGGATTTGATTAAACAATTTTTTGAAGATATATATGCTAAATATACATTTTGGGGTAAAATTACTTCTTTGCATGAATTTTACTCATGCCTACAGCCATATAAAACAAAAATAATAAAACAAACACATAAAACTGATGAAAACAGAGTAGAAGAGGTGAGATGTGAATTCAACTGCAGTCTCCTGCTCTGATGACACCTGAAAAGCCTACCACACGATTTTCTGAGGAGTCAAACTAGCTGTGTTCTAGCAGCCTGCCTCCATACTCCTAGGTAAACTTTGCATGATACTCCCCATCTCAGTAACTACTTAAATGTCAGAATACCAGAAAGTCCTATTGGTGAGGATTTGGCTAGATGTTCTGATAATTGAAAAATTTACATACTTTCATCTCCCATAAAAATGAAAAACTTGTGGGTCAGAGAAAAGAAAGAACCTTCACCTCAATAAGCAGAACATTAAAAACCATTTATATATCCCAAAACCATTTGCATGAATTCAAACTTTTATAAATTCATTCATCTACAAAACTGGTCAAATACCTACCAAGTTATATCATATGTAGTTAAAACATACATGAGCCTATCTATGACCCTATAAAAGCTGGGTAAGATCTAATGTTTTTCTTCCCCATAACAGAGTATGCTCTAATTAATGCCAGAGATTAGTCAGAATTTGGAATACAAAGACTTAGTGTCACAAAAAGAATTAAAGCACTGCAAAAGGAAAATAAAATGTTCACGAACTTGTTACAAAAGAGATGTAAAAGCAAAACAAATAAATAAAATATACTACAAGTGGGTCATATGGCATGCAAAATGTAATCAAAACAAGCTTTCCAAAAGGAAATGAATCACTTACTAAGAAGAATGAAGAAGAGTTTGCTGCTTAAGCTGGTCATTGCACTGAAATGATCATTGTCCTTAGTTCCTACATAATCCATACTTAAACTCTCTTCATTTTTCAATATATATGATTTTGCTATAGGAACACTGAGTACATTAAAAGCATCACTTGGTGAAACTGATATGGTAAGTCCAAGAGAATTCAGAATTATAAATGGTGCTAGATCCCTTATGAAGACAGCTGAAGATCCAGTAGCAGCTTCTGTAAATGCCTAATAAAAGACAGTTTCCTTAAATAGATGCAGAAAACTAAATGATAGGCAAAATATTAAGAAATGTGAGACGAATAACTATGTTAAATGATGAATTTATTTAATAAAAGGGTCAACACAGATCAGTGTCTCAACATTTAAAGTTTCAAGTTTCTTACCGTGACTAAATTATTTAACATTACAAGGCCACATTTAGATAATGTAATGTTTAATTGATCTTTTGAATAGAAACTGATGACAGTTTTATATGCTGGCACTTTGTAGTTTTCCTCTTCAGTATCTGACTCAACAATGGCCTTTTTGGGTTTCTTTTTCATCTAAAATTATAAATCATAGACATGTAAGAATTTGCATCTAGAAGCACAACATCATTCTGCACAGTAAACAAAACAAAACAAACTTTAGCTAAATTCCAATATCACTAGAGAAAATATTTTAAATGTTATGCGTTCCACTGCTTTTACTATAATCAAACACCTGGACATGCCAACTAAGGTCACAAAAGACAGGGGCAGTACTGTATTAGAAAATAATTTCTCATCCTCAGTGATGTGACAAGCACAATTTAGGAAAAAATATCTAAAATTACTAAGTGTATGTAGCATTTGAATGTAAATTAAAAGCACATATTTCACAGCAACATAGCCAAAAAAAAGTAATGTAATCTTTTGGTCATGCTAATGAAGAACAGAAACCTAAGGACTTACAAAGTTAGACAAAAGTGATGAAACAGTGCTGTGAACACAGGACTCATGAGTTTAGATTAATCTATCCACTGCACATGTATAGTCGGCCTAAAAATCACCAAAGGAATCTCTTTGTCCATATTCTTCATCTAAACTATCTGGAAAATTAAATTATCTACTACAGTAAGGTACACATGCTAAGCTAGAGACTATTGTAACTTGAAGCTCTTGAAAATTTTCAGGTTGAGTCAATCATTATTAGGCAGATACCATGCTGGTAATTTTGCAATTGCTTGCTTAAGAAGCATGACTTTCACCAAAGGCTCTGAGTTACATAATTACAAAAATTCATAATATATTTCAAGCAAATAGCATACTTTCCAGATAGTCCCTTCAAAGGACAAAGAAAAACCAGGATAAACCACAACCTACAAAATGATAGATGTTAATATGATATGATATAATATAATACAGTAGCTAAGAGTGAAGACTGCAGTTGAATTCACATCTCACTTCTTCTACTCTGCAAATACTACTGTACTGTATTACTTTAGGAAAGGAAAGTCCATTACACTCTCTGGTCTTACTTAAATTTAACATTCGAGTGTAGATAAAAACCGTGTCTTTCAGGAGGTTATTGTAAAGGTTACAGCAAAGATAGATTATTCAGAACAATGTCTAATACATAATTAATGTTATACAATTATTTGTATAGGATAGGTAGCACTGGCCTTAGATTTCAAAATTATAATATGCAGAGGTCAAATACAGAACCGTGTAGGCAAGGTTAATGATGAGAAAACTTCAACACTGTGATTAAAACTAAAGTGTCTAATAGGACAGGCCTAGATTTTTAAAAAAATTTCAGACTTCAGACATACTGTTCTTCGAAAGACAATGGTAAAGTTATACAAGCATAGAAGCAAAGCATTCACAGGAAAACTATCTCCTTAAATATGTGCAAAGCTAAAATATGAAAATATTCTTTACACACACACACACACACACACACACACACATTTTCTCTCTCATATACCTTGATTCCAAGATTCCATGGTCTAAAATCCTCAGATTGATCAATTTCTAAAGGTTCAAGCAAAGGCTCCCACACACCAAACATTTCATTATAATAATGAACCTAAAGAGAGAATTTTTTTTTTAATGAAGCCTGTTACTTTCTAAAACGATCTTCTACACAACTTGCCCCCAACAGGCCTTTTGACTGTGCCACCTGCACTTCAAATTCCTTAGTACCCTCATCACCTGGATAACCTCACTGCAGTCCATATTTGTTTCTCACAATTTAGTTCAGGGAAGATGCCCTTTCAAACACATTTCTTTGACTTATACACTGAATTAATTAAGCATCAAATATTATGTTCATCTATTGCATATTACTGACATTTTAAAGCAAGTTCCATCCTGACTAAAAGCCTTTGAAGACAAATATTTCATGATTTAATGCTTCAAAGACTCTAACAAATTGGACATCCTAGATCAAATGTACTGCAAAATATCAGAACTATAATCTGAATATAGAAATTTGTGATCTAGTTCATCAGTTATAATTCTGTTAGTATAACCATGTCAGCACACTTCACAGAAGCTTATAAATTTATATACTCGCTTTCATAAGATAGGATATATCAGATTAGCTTTTAATACACATAAAGTAAAATCATTTAAATGAAAATATTCTTGAAAATGATTATATGTAGATCAATTCTGAAGCAAAACATTTTTGTTATAATTGTTTTTTATCACTATTAGGAGAGAGTATCCCTCAGTAGCCCAGCATCTGCCTGGCAAGCATGAGGTTCTGAGTTTGATTCCCAGTAACCCCTCTAAAAGAAGAGAGTATCCACATATTCAGAAAGTTAGCTTTTTAAAGGGAAAAAGTTATTCAATTTTAATTCTTAAATATAAGAATTCCAAACCTAATGAACAACTATTAATATCACATTTTATATAAAATCACTTGAAATACATACTTAATGTGATATGTAATCTAAAAATAAAAGTACTGTACACTTACAGGCAATCAGTCAAGAGCACACGTAATCTATCTCAAAAATTGCAAATCCGTATTTATTATAAGCTGAATTAAAATAGCTCATTAAGATTCCCATAATATTCTCTCTGTGGCATTGTTATAAAAACAGAAAAATACTAAATATGCTTACCTCTAGCTCAAGATGACAGTGGAGATTTATTAATGTGCTCCAGTTTTTGACTTCCCCTGAAAAACGTGACTTTGCTAAAAGCATAGGCACTGTTCTGTGACCAACTCCAGCTTCCAGAACTATAAAGATAGAATCAATATTCATTTTCATCATCTCTCCTGTGGGTACTAATTCAGTTGTAGGAGTTATTTTTTCAGTTTCATTTGATTCTTCAAGGAACCACATTTTTAAATTCTTTGTATCCTTTTTTTCCCACAAATGTAATATAGAGGAAGCAGTTTCTTTCGGGATGGTTTCCTTAGTTGTATAAAGTGCTGAAGTTATAGTAATCATGGTATTTATGATAACTGGTGAAACCTAAATGGAAAAAAAGTCAAAGTATACTAGTTATATTTGCTGAGTAATCATGAGGAATTAATACTGAACATCATTATTATGAAATAGTTGATACAATTTGTTGTCTACAAAAGTTTGAATTACCACAACTAATTTCAAGTTTTAAAAATATTACATTAATTTTATAAATATCAAACTACAATTTTAATTATACATATCAGGATATTTGATATAAATACAAAAGCAGTCACATGTCAACAATAGAACATTCATTATAAAAATGTGAAATATTTTGAAAATAACAGCTCATAAAAATATTCTACAGGAGCAGAGCTGCACCTCGGATAGCTGTAGGAACTCTGGAGAGCTGCTGCCACCCACCCCCCCATTCAAGCTTGTGATCAGGCAGAGACCTGGACAGCTCTAGGGGCCTGGGGTCACTCCCCAGCCCTCCCTTCCTCTCCCCTCTTCCTGTCAGAGTGGAGCTGCACCTTGGACAGCTTCAGGAATTCCAGTGAGCTGGCTCCACCTCTCCCCCACCAGCTTGAGAGACAAGAGGAACCCCAGACAACCTCAAGGACCTTGGGTGCTTCTCCCTGCCCCCACCCCACACCCTCAGGGGAGCTAAGCTGAAACTCAGACAGCTTCAGGGCACTCAGTGACTGCGCACCTACCCTTCTATTGGTGTGAGAACCTGGTGGGTTAATGGCTGTATATGGAGACATGGTGACCACTACCCACCCACTACTATACCCCAGTGGAAACAGGGCTGAAACCTTGACAGCATAGGGAACTCCTGAGTGGGAACCAAGCTGAGCCACAGAAAACTGTGGGAACATTGAGGATCACACACTGTCTGCACACACACACCATCGAGGGAATCACACTGAGCACAGGGGACCTTTGGGTCCTTGCCCTGCTACTATAACATCACCCAGGGAGTGAGGGTAAGCTCCAGGGAACCTCTGCATCTCTGAAAATGACAACATGAAAGAGCGAAATGCAATCTCAGACTGCTACCCCTCCCAGAGTAAGTCTACGAGATACTGACACAGACAAGCTTGGAAGTCATACATCTGGAATTTCTAAAAGGAAAGCAGCTGAAGTAAAGAAACAACTCTATCAGGCCACAGAGGACATCAGATCTGAAATAATTTCTGAGGTAAAAAAAGAAATGACAACAAGAATGAAAGAATTGCTTAGCACATCTAAAGAAGACATGGAAAAATCAATAAAGGAGCATACTAAATTAATGGAAACCTTGAATAAACGATATAGGAAACAACAGGAATGCCTAAAGAGATTCAGATTTCCAAGAAATTAAAACTTCCATCAAAAGCTGGCAAAACTGCTTGAACAAAGCTGAAGACAGACTTTCAGACCTTGAAGACAGCATTGCTCTGAATGACATGAAAGGAAGGATCTTTTAAAAATAACAAGAAACCAAGAAATAACAGTTCAACAGCTGTAAGACAAAGCAAAGAAAAACAATGTAAGATTAATAGGTATCCATGAAACAGCAGGTGTCAGCACAAATGATATAAAAAAAACTCTTCCTGGAACTAGTAGCAGAAAATTTCCAAAGCATGAAACAAGAACTGGACATCTGGGTAAGTGAAGCATATACAACTCCAACTACCCATAACCAAAATAAATCTACACCCAGACATATAGTGATCAAGATCCCAGAAATTCAACAAAAGAACAAATTATTAAAAGCTGTGAAAGAAAAGTAACAGATCACCTATGAAGGAAAGCTCATCACAATCATGGCAGATTTCTCAGCATAAACCATTAAGAAGAGCTTGGAGAGAAATATTGCAGGTCCTGAAAGAAAACAACTTTCAACCCAGATTGATGTATCCTGAAAAACTATCCTTCAAAATTAATGGAGAAATAAAATATTTCCACAATAAAGATCAACTGAAGAACTTCACGAGTGCCAAACCAACCCTACAAAGAGTTCTAAAAGATATTCTAGAAAGAGATGAAAAAGACGACAACTTTAAGAACAACAGAAAGGAAACAGCAAGCAGGGGAAGCAATTAAACAGAGGGAAACAAGAGAAACCACCAGCAGGAAAACAACATGACAGAGATGAGCCAACACACATCACTTATAACCATCAATGTGAATGGACTCAATTCACCAACCAGCAGAAGCAGACTGGATCAAGAAACAAAATCCAACAATATGCTGTATACAGAAAACACATTTAACTCAAAAGGAAACTCATAGACTGAAAAGTAAAGGATGGAAAACAATACTCCATCCGACAGGTATCCAGAAAAAAATGGATGTAGCTATTCTCTTTGCAGACAATGGGAACTTCAAACCAAGAACAATTAAAAGAGATAAGGTCACTACATACCTGTGAGTGGAAAATTTCAAGAGGAAGAGCTAACAATCATAAACATCTATGTACCAAACACAGGGGCACCCAAGTATGTAAGACAAATTTTAACAGATATCAAAAATGAAATAAGCAGCAACACAATCATAACAGGAGACTTCAATACCCCATTAGCACAAAGAGATAGATCAGCTAGACAAAAACTTAGCAAAGAAATAACAGAACTAAAGCAAGCATGTGAACAAATGGACTTAGTAGACCTGTACAGTTTTTCACCCAACTGCATCAGAATAGACATTCTTCTCAGCTGCACATGGGCATTCTCTAAAACAGACCATATGCTAGCACATATAACAGACCTATGAAAACGTAAAGGAGTTGAAATTATCTCATGCATACTTTCAGACCATAGTGCAATGAAATTGGAAATTAATGGCAAAGGAAATTGCAAGAACTCCATAAACACATGGAAATTAAACAGCACTCTCCTGAACAATCGATGGGTCACAGATGAAATCAAAGAAGAAATTAAACACTATGTACAATGAAATGAAAATGTAGACACAACTTACAGGAACCTGTGGGATGCAATGAAAGCAGTCCTCAGAGGGAAATTTATAGCAGTGAATTCCTACCTCAGGAAAACAGAACAAGCACATATCAACAATCTTATGCTGCAACTCAAGCTTCCAGCAAAAGAACAAATCAAACCAAAAGTCCAGAGAAGGCATGACATTGTAAAGATCAGAGCAGAAATTAATGCAATGGAGCTAAAAAAAAAAAGTACAAAGAATTAATGAATGAAGGAGTTGGTACTTTGAAAAAATCAATAAAATAGGTAAACCACTAGCCAACCTTATTAAACAAAGGAAAGAAAAAATTGAAATACATGCAATAAGGAGTGAAAGAGATGATTTACTCTAGAAATTCAGATCATCAGAACCTACTTCGGAAAATACAGAGGAAATGGACAGATTTCTTGATACATATGAACTACCAAAGCTGAATGAAGAAGATATAAAAATCCTGAATAACCCTACATTAGCAAGCAAAATTGAAAATGTAGTAAAAACCTACCAATGAAGAAAAGCCCAGGTCCTGATGGATTTACAGCTGAATTCTATAAGAAATTTACAGAAGATTTAATGCCAATACTTCTCACACTCTTTAAGGAAATTGAAAAGGAAGGAGTTCTCCCCAACTCATTCCTGGAGGCAAGTATTATCTTGATCCCAAAATCAGAGAAAGACCCAACCAAGAAAGAGAACTATGGGTGAATCTCCTTAATGAACAGAGATGTGAAAATTTTCACTACAATACTAGCAAACAGCATGCAGCAAATCATTAAGAAGATTATATACCATGACCAAGTGGGAGTCATCCCAGGAATGCAGGGTTGGTTCAATACACACAAATCAATTAATGTAATACACCGCATCAATAGAGCCACAGACAAAAATCACATGATCATCTCAATTGATGCAGAAAAAGCTTTTGATAAAGTCCAACACTTATTCATGATAAAAACCCTACAGGAAATAGGCATAGATGGACTTTACTGAATCTGCTAAAATCCATCTAGGACAAATCAACAGCTAATGTCATTCTACATGGTCAAAAACTGAAAGCTTTCTCTTTAAAGACAGGAACCAGACAAGGATGTCCATAGTCACCACTTCTATTCAACATAGTTCTGGAAATATTAGCCAGAACAATTAGACAAGAGAGAGAAATAAAAGGAATAAGGATAGGAAAAGAAGAAGTGAAATTATCATATTCACTCATGACATGATACTCTACATAGAAGACCCCAAAAATTCCACCAAAAGGCTCATAGATTTAATAACCAAATTGAGTAGCATAGCTGGATACAAAGTCAACACTCAAAAATCAGTAGCATTCCTATACACAAATGACAAGCAGACTGAGAGAGAAATCAGTGAAACCACACCTTTCATAATAGCATATAAGAAAAAAGAAAATACTTAGGAATCAATCTACCAAAAGAAGTAAAAGATCTATACAGTGAAAATTACAATACTCTGAAAGAAGAGATTGAAGAGGATTTCAGAAAATTGAAAGACATTCCTTGCTCCTGGATAGGAAGAACCAACATTGTGAAAATGGCTATACTCCCAAAATTGCTGTACAGATTCAATGCAATCCTCATTAAAATTCCACTAGTATACCTCACAGATCTAGAGAAAACATTCCTAAAATTCATCTGGAACCAGAAGAGGACTAGAATAGCAAAAGCAATCCTGGGAAACAAAGGAAAGGCAGGAGGTATCACAATCCCTGACTTGAAATTACACTACAGAACTACTGTGATAAAATCAGCATGGTACTGGCAAAAATAAACAGACCTGAAGATCAATGGAACAGGATAGAAGATACAAACACAGCTACAAATACACTCAGCCACTTTATTTTTGACAAAGGGGCCAAACATGTTTACTGGAAGAAAGGTAGCTTCTTTAACAAATGGTGCTGGAAAAACTGGCTTTCCACATGCCACAGATTAAAACTAGACCCATGTCTATCACCATGCACAAAATTAAAGTCAAAATGGATCAAAGTCTAAATATCAAAACAGAAACAATAAGTCTACTGGAAGAGAAAGTAAGTAAAACTCTCACAGATATAGGGGTAGGCAGAGAGTTAGTGAACAAAAACAAAACTGTATGGGAAATGCTTCAAAGAATCAACAGCTGGGATCTCATCTTATTGAAAAGTTTCTGCACATCAAAAGAAATCACCAACAGAGTGAAGAAAGAACCCACGAATTGGGAAAAGATTTTATCCAACTGCCTCTCATACAAAGGACTCCTATCTAGAACATATAAAGAAATACATAAAACATAAAATCAGGCCCCCAAAATTAAAAGACCCAATCCAAAAATGGGCATCTGAGATGAACACACACTTCTCAGATGAAGAAATACTAATGGCGAATAAATATATGAAAAAATGTTCAACATCATTAGTCATTTGAGAAATGCAAATTAAAACAACACTGAGATTTCATCTTAGCCCACAAAGAATGGCTATCGTTAAGAAATCAACCAATGACAAACGCTGGAGAGGCTATGGGGAAAAGGAATGCTTCACTGTTGGTGTGAGCGTTGATTGGTGAAACCACTGTGGAAATCAGTCTCGAGATTCCTCACAAAACTAGAACTGGAAGTTCCACTTAACCCAGCTATTCCCCTTCTGGGTATTTTTCCAGAAGAATTAAAAACATCATACCACAGCAATGTATGTGCACCCATGTTTATAGCAGCACAATTTGTCATAGCTAAATCTTGGAAACAACCCAAATGCTCATCAACTGAGGAATGGATAAAAAAGATGTGGTATTACAATGGAGTATTATTCAGGTATAAAAAAAGATACTCTCAAGTCTTTTACAGGTAAATGGATGCAACTAGAGACCATACTCATAAAAGAAATAAATCGGACTCTCATGTGTAAGTATCACATTTTCTCCCTGGTATAAGAACATGAAAGAGTAGATACAACCCAAAATGTACAATAGATAATAAGAAAGGGAAAGAAACTCCTCAAAGGAAGGAGCAACTGGGATGAGTGAAAGAAGACAAAGTACTAAGGCAAATTTGATGCGTGTGTGTGTGTGTGTGTGTATGTGTGTGTGTGTATGTGTGTGTGTGTGTGTGTGTGTGTGTGTGTATGGGTGGATGGTATAACTGTCCTGTTTGTGTCTGATGGTTTGTTGGGAACAGTTAATGTTTAAAAGGTTTTTTTTTTTCCTACTGTTTTGACCAATTTTGCATGCTTGTATCCAGTAATCTGAGCAACTTATGTGGTGACAACAATTTGCAGTATAACAACCAATGGTGAATTCCTACAATCCTGCCTAGTGCCACTGTGTATTGTCTCTAATGTTCTTTTACATTATTTTCTTATTCTCTTTAATGATTTGATCAATTGTCTATTCTTACATCTGGTAATCTGAGCAACTTCGTTGAAGATAACAACATGTAATATAACAACTACTGTTAATCCCTATCATTTGTTTTGAAATCCTGTATCATTTCTAATGTCCTTGTTTTGTGTTGTTTGTATTCTGCTTTTGTTCTTTTTATTTTTGTACTATTTTCTTTTTTTAAAAAAAGGAAAAAATGAATTTTAAAAATTCTACAAAATAAATTCATTTTATGTTTATTTAGTGGTCATGAGAGTTGCTATAATAATTTCCAGGTTTTACCAAAGTTTTAACTGTATACTAAAGATGTGAATGATTTACTTACCTTTAGTGTAAGGGATTTTACTGATATATCAATCACTTGTGGATCTGTACCTATCTGAGTAGCCTGATAAAATAAGTCACAGGGCTGCAAAACCTATGACACAAAAAGCAATAGCAGTAAGTTAACATTCAAGTAGTAAATATGTAACTGTGTTAAATCCAAAGGTTAGCAACACTATAAAAAAGACTTAATAGATTTCTCAATTATTCTCTTTACTCATGCTTTGCAATGAAGTATTAACAGTAGTAATGGCAATAATATTAATATAAAAGTACAAACAAACCCCACCCCAGTTCTAACATTTATATGAAGAAGCAATGGGGCTCTAGGATATCTCACATTTAACAAGTATAAAATGGGAATAAAATATTTAACCAAATGACCATAGAAACATGAACATAGAAAAATAAGAAAAAATACTCATTTGATCAAAATCAGTTAGTCAATACATGTAACACTGATTATCAAGTGAATAGTGTCTGCCTCAATTTGGACACAATTTTCCCAGTACCCAACCTGTTTGCCAGCAAAGGCATTGTTCTCAGCTCAGGACCAGGGCTGCCCCCGACAAACACAGGATGTTATAAAAGAGACAAGATGAAGCATGGGTTCTTCCGAACACCAAACACCAGCACATGTGAAGACACCCAAAATTTACACTAGATGCCTCAAGGCCTTTGTCTCCTGATGCACAAGACATCCAGAGAACTTGGACCACTGATATTTACTAACATCTTCCCATCTAATGTCCCTTGCTTTCTTTCAAGCCCTACAAAAAAGCTTGCTTCTCTGTTTCACACAGGCAGCCCTCTTGCAATCTGTCTGCCTGCAGCCAGACACAATAAATTCTACACCACGTTGCCTTTACACAAGCCTGGTGGTCTCAACTTGTCTCCACCTCATGCCTTTCCTTACAAATAGGAGCCATCCTTGGTATATAGTGAGACTATGTCAGCTGTATGTATGACAGCCAACCCGTACAATGGCTCCCAATGACTTGTACTTTGCATCAGTGTTGGTCATGAAACCAGTAAAATACAGAAGGATGGTGCTTCATTTCTGAGGTATATTCTTCAAATCACTGCAGCATCCAGCATTGGTGGTGACACTTCTTCACTTTGGTCACTCATTCTGGTAGAAGCTATGGTCATAAGAGTCCTACTGAATGGTGAAGAGTTAAAGCCTCTTGCAAACCCATGTGAGTTTAGGGGCAGATCCTCTATCTCAAGGCAAGTTTCAGAAGACTGATAATCCAACGGACAGCATGACTGTAACCTCTTGAGAGATTCTAAACTGCAATCACCCAACTAAGGGTCAGTGAGACCCTTGGGATCTTTGACTTGCCCTCCCCTAGCCAAGACAGATTTTTCCTACTTTTATTTTTCAAAGGTATTCAGTTCTACAGCTAGAGAGTGCTGCAGACCCATCCTGGCAAACTTGTTCTGCCAAGTATAGTATACCCTACCCATTATCATCTTATTTCTTCCTGAGAGTTGAATAGGTAACTAATGAAAAGAGATGTGCTCAACTGAAGTATTCATAAGAAACACCACTCAGGCCATGGAAAACATTGAGAAGCAGGTACTATCAGGAAGACATATATTCCTAGGAAAGACCACTTGGCTCCAGGAATTTTAGAGGTTCATGGGATGGCACTGGGACCAGCAAAGTTCTGGTGATGGTCTATTTTGCCGGTAAGAGTCCTAAGGCAGCAAGTAGCATTACATACTGTTACAGCAAAAATTGGGCTGAATTCCACAGGAGAGCAAACAACTTATTCAGAACAAATGAAATTTTATTAATTTGATTTAATAAAACTAACTAAACTATTATGGACCAGTCCGGTTGCCTACCCATTCCCAATTTGCCCATCAGGAATGTGGCACTGAACTGCCTTTGTTCCCACCTTATATACATTTTTAGCTTTAATGGTAACAAATTGGAATGTTTTAGGCCTGGCCACAGTTGTTTTCCTTGTGCCACATGACTGGGTCAGGCTCTGGCCACAATGATATATACTTTCTGTACTCTGTTCTATATGTCTTCCTTTATAATTACAATGTTTATCTAGGGCCAGGGGAGGGGTGAAACAACTCAGGCAAGGTTTGTCTTTGGAGAAGCATTCCAGGGTAAAGTCAGGACTGCAAAGTCAACTCTTTACAGCCCCTCCAGGATGATTCTCAAGACACATTTTTGAGGCTTGCACTAAGACTAGAATTATTCTATCTTAAAATGATATGCTAAAAGTTGCCATCCCTTACAATACCAACAGGCAAGGAACATAGGTGTCTATGTCTCCATATTTCTTAAAAATGCTTAACTGTTTGGAAAAACATTTAAAACATATATTTTAATTCACTTTACTAACGTGATTTTATCAATTTATTCCCTTGTAAAACTGAACTGAAAAAGTTAATGCACATAGGAAACGTTACAAAAGGGAAGGTATTAATAAAAATGTCAAACACTTAAGATTTCTTAAAAAAAAAAAAAAGATTTCTTAAATAATTCTATAATATAATTTTAAACAAACTGAATTTTCCCCATGATAAGTAGAATTGTGTCTTCTAAGGCCCTATGACTCATGTGTCTCCTAAATACAAAATATGTTCACTATCTCCTGAGAGTTTCATTTCATTATAGCCCTAAATCCATTATCTCATCAGCTGTTTCTCAGCAAGTATGTTTATCTCTAACTCTGTTTCTGAAGTATAGAATCTTACCTACTTTTTCTCAACCCAAAATTTAAAATCCGTATCTAGTCATACAAAGGACCCTTTCAAGAGGCTAGGGTGTGTTTCACATCTTTCACATCCAGATGGCCTGTAGGAAGCCACCTCATTCCTTAGCCACTCAGAAGGAGGACAACGTAGTCTCAGAAAGATGTGTGCTTCTGCTAAATGGAGTAAACCCAGGTGCTAACAGTGTTATAGGCAGCGGAGTTAGAAATATTATAGGCAATCAGACAGGGCCAGGCCCTTGAAGGAGCCAACATGAAAGACAAGATACCTGTGGGCCAGACCCCAAGACAAAAGGACTAAACAAACGCATCCACATAGCTCCCTAGGTGTAAACATCAGGGATTGATATTCTAAATAAGTAACAACCACCTTCAAAAAGCCTGGAAGAGGTGCTAGCCCGACCCCCTACAGGAAAAGCCCCTGTTCTGTATTCATGCCCACTTGCTATGTGACTGGCTTCCCCATTTGATCCCAATTTACCTGAACAATTATACTTGTAATCTTATTGGCTGACCATAGTTTTGTCCATTTTCCCTACCTTGGACCTGCCTCACCTCCTGGTTTTGCTCTATAAATTTGCCTAGAAAAGACAAGAATCCTGGGTAACCCACTCGGCCCCTCTCCTGTCCCTCTCTTGGACAGAAGCTTTCTTTCCCTTAATAAATATGTTCTGGTCTTAACCTCCGTTGTTCCTAGAATTCATTCTTTGATTTTAGAGAACACGAACTCACCCTAGATATCACCCTGGTTGGAAGTTTTTATTTTCCTGTAGCAATAGGAGCTTATATATAGTCCAATAAGTGTAGCTATAAGTGAACAATTTCTTTTTGTAGAACTGTGAAACTAAGATGAATTACCTGCCCAAACCAGTCCCAAAACAATGGTGGAACACATAGGGTAATACTTACAAATATTTCCGTTCCAATGGGGAAAACATAACAATAAGGAACCACGATTAGTCCAAACTAGTTCTATAATCTAACCAGACACAAGTTTCTTGATCAAGCTTTCAAACCTAGGAAGAATTCTCTGCATTTCTTAGCTCTACTCTCTAAATCACCCTTCCTTTTTATTAAAAATCAAAGGGGAATCTGAGGTAGTAGTTTCATCAAGCTGCTTCAAGTAGAATTTTGGGAATCCCAGAGTCTCTACTTTACAGTCCACGCTCTCTGTATTTCTCCTAAAACAATTTTCTAAAGAACTCTGAAGACTTGGGGATTTCATGAGGATTTACCACATTTAGCTAAAGCACACATCTTTCTGAGATTATATTGTCCTCCTTCTGAGGTAGCTAAGAAATGAGGTGGCTTCTTACAGACCATTTGGATGCGAAAGATGTGAAACATGCTGTAGCCTCTTGAGAGTCCTTTGTGTGACTAGACACTACTGATCTTTTGATCTTTTCTTAAATGGAAAACTGTCTTTCCTTACAGTTTGGTGACTGGCTTGATAGCAAATTAAGAATTTTTTTTAAAGAGGACAGGAGAATTCAACTGTACCTTTTAAACTTCTTTCTCCTACCATATCATTGAAAACTGAGGAATCACTTTTAACTATGTTACGTGTGTGTGTCCAAGAAATATGTAAAGATTGTTTCTGGATTGTCAATGAGGATGCATAATCTTAAAAATAAAAATAACTTAAAAGTAAGAAAAAATTAGCAAATATCACACAATCTTCTCTTAGCTACACTTTGGGCACCAATTTCCGAATTTTAGCAGCTTTTACCATTTGGAATGGCTGAGAATGACTGAAATCATCAAATTGTTAGTGATGGAGGATAAAAGATAAAACTAAGTAGAAAGAGACAAAGAAACCAAAGTTTTAAAAATTATACTTAAAAAAACCCCTGCAGCTTCAGAACACAAGTCTGATTTATTTATTTTTCTCTGTCTCTCACAACAATAAACCTGGATAACTCTCTTTCAGCTACAAACATGTCAGGCCCATTCCAATTTTACTTACAAATTACCTCCTTTCACACATAAATGGACCACCCTTTTCAGATGTTCATATTAATAGGCCATTATCTCACTATGGGTGGGCTGTCCTCTCCCATCCATATTATAATATTCCACAGATTTCCATGACCCAAAACACATAAAAATCCCCAGTTTCTAACTACTTCATTTCTTTGAGCACCCACACTCCACTCGAGTGCATCCTATACCTACCTCTAATAAACTTGTCTATATGTGTCTTTAATTGACCTATCTTAAAGATCATTTTTCTGTGGCGGGCATCAGCAAACCTACAGACTTATTGGAAAAGGTCAAGTTATTTATTTCAGCCTTAGGAACCCTAAGACCCAGCCCTGTGACATTACTTCTGCTTAGCTGTTCTTCCCACAATTTCTCTCTCCTCTAGCATTTTATTATACACAACAAGAAACTATGCAATCTCTGTAGCTATAAATACAAGAAATTTGTCATAAGCTCCTCTTTCTTTATAACTGTAAGATAAATTTGCTAAGTGTTTTGATATTGTGTATTGCGTACTTCCTTCTCCAAGTTTCTAGTGACATGCCCTTTTTATCCTCCCACTGAGCCCTCACTGGTAGCACTGTCAACGACAACATTACTATTAAAAGTGTGTTCAACATCATTTTGGGTTATTCCACCCTTGTTATTAAACTGCCTCCAATTTCTGCCCACCTCTGCCTACTGCTAGTTCTAAAGGTGCTTCCACATTCAATTAATTGTTCCAATATAGGTATATACAATCTACACTGCAATTTTTTATTGCTGTGTAACAAATTTCCTCATTTAAAACAACACAAATTTATTATTTCCTAGTTTTATGGGTCAGGAATCCTGCTGAAATCATAGGCAGACCAGTAATAACCTGCAATGGAGGCTTGATTTAGGGAAAGGTTTACTTTTGACTTTGATGCTGTTGGTAACACTAACATTCCTACTGTTTGCTATCAGCCAGGGACTACTTTCTGTTCCTAATGGCTGACAACAGGTTCTCCCGCATGGCCCACCGGT
This sequence comes from Dinomys branickii, assembly GCA_004027595.1. Classification (NCBI taxonomy): domain Eukaryota; kingdom Metazoa; phylum Chordata; class Mammalia; order Rodentia; family Dinomyidae; genus Dinomys; species Dinomys branickii. The sequence goes on along the minus strand of PVLD010009453.1, from coordinate 19,159 downwards.
TTACTACTTTAAGGCCAACAGGTCCTCTTTGATGCTTCATCATCTTTCAGCCATCTCTAAGCTATCACCCAGAATACTCTCCCTGCCAGTATTACAAAGGCAACTGATTAGGAACTGAATCATATCTACTAGTACAGTCCACAGTCAAGGACAGAAGATTATTATATAGGGCATATATGGCAGAGGGAGATAGAAACCTTAGGAACCGTTCTGGAATTCTACTTACCTACACTAAGGAAGAAAAATAAATCAGGGGAAAAAAATCTAAACCCATTCTCCAAATAAACTGCACAAAAATAAAAGCAATTTCAACTCATGCATGACTTGAAATTCAGTGTGCAATTTCTTTAATGTTCTTTTTTTTTCGGTACCAGGAATTGAACTCAGGACCTTGATGCTTGCCAGGCAGGCACTTTTGCCACATACCTGGCCTCTTTAATCTTCAAGTACAAGAAATTATAATTACAGTACAATACATAATGCTAGATTATTGACATAAAATTTGAAGCTAAAATAACAATTCATTTCAAAAAAAGGATAAAGAACAATGCAACAGAAATAAAATACACAATGAAGAGAATCAATTAAAAAGTCCTAATTCTTTAGACTTTGTTCATTTTTCTTAAAACTATGTATTGACATGTAACAAAATTCTGGTGAAAGGGATCTGAGCAGAGTGTTAAGGACAACTGCTGATAGTGCTGTCAGGGAGAAGAACCCCTCTGATCTCTTCATTTTCCTCTCTTTACCACCACCACCATCATTCACTGCCAACAACCTGCAAGGTACACATACTGTAAACTGTCTTTGAACAAATTATATTTCTACCATGCTTTATCCATTGAGGGAGTGGGATAATACCTCTTTTTATAATAGCCTGCTTTATATCCTAACTGCTACAAAATTTCATACTTAGAAGTTGACAGTTTTGCAAAGTAAAACATCTGTCTGTGACTGATTTGGCAACTGGATACATAATGACTGGTATACAGTAATACCTTGGTTCATGAACGCTTCTGTTTGTAAACAATTTGGTTCCCAACAGAAGTGTCTGACACAATTTTGCTTCCATTCACAAACTCCTCACTGAGTGACAAATATGACCATGTTCATCTTCTCCACACAAACACAGCCATCTCCTTAAAATCATAAAACAAATTAAATTCATAAACTTAGGTACTGCTGTACTAAACTGGTGACCCTAACTATGATACAGTTAAGTATGCCACAAAACCACTACTGCTGATACTTAGGCAAGACAGATCATGTACAGACAGAATTAGCCAGGCAGTTTGGAATATTTAGAATGTTATGAGACAGGGTTATCATTATGTAGTTCAGGCTGGTCTTCAATTCACTATGTAGTCCAGACTGGCCTCAGACTTCGAGCGATCCTCTTGTCTGAGCCTCCAGAGTCCTGAGATTACAGGTGTGTGCCACCAAACCAAGCTTCTGTTGTTTAACTTTGCCAATTTTTCTTCTTGTATTCTCTTATTCCCAACCCCATATATCTTTAATAATATAACTGTTATGGTTCACACATTGGGTCAACTTAAGGCGTCTAGAATCTTTAAGTAACTCAACAGTTCTACATCCCTTACCATTCTAGGTTGCTCACTGTGTCAAGTTGAGAAGTTTGAAAGTTCAAATAAGTGATTAAACAGGGAGCCGGGGTCCTGGCTTTGTAAGCATCCTCAGATGTGGAAGAGGAGGGCGTGGAGGCAGTGTGGGCGTGGAGAGACAGTGGCACACAGTGCAAGGGAGGAAAGGGCTGGCCTCCCTCCCTGTGCTCTTGTTGCTTTTGCTGCCTTCTGCCGCCTGGAACTGTTACCCTTGTGCCATCCTACCTTGTCTTGGAGCCAGTCCGTTTTTTGGTTTTTTTTTCACTTATATGAAAAACCCAAAACATAAACACAGTATTACCTCAGCTTATGAACTTATTTACAATTTTGGGGAAGATGGCTGCATTTGTATTTGTGTGGAGAGATGGTCATCATCATGTTTATAACTGGATGTAGAGTTTGCAAATGTAAGCAAAATTTTGCCAAAAGCTTTTCTTGCAGAACCAAATTATAAACAGAAGTATCTGTGAACCAAGATATTACTGTATAGCACAGAATAAAATATGAAATAGTGACACTGATTTTTTTGCATATGGGGAGGGGGTCAGGAAATGGAGAGAAGAGGGAAGGAAACAGGGGACAAAACAATAAGAATTATGATATGTCATATGCATGTACCAAAAGTACCATTCTACTCTTCTTGTATAGTAATAGAAGTTTTGTCCAAGAACAAAGCCACGCAACAAAAAATACATTCTCCAAACTCCACTGCCATTAAGTGTGGTCATACAGCTATGGTCAAGACAAAAAGATGTGACCAGAAGAAAATATATATTAAAATTTTAAGTCATAATTTAAAAGAGAATTAGTATGCCATCCATATCATATTTCCTTTCCTTTCTTAGTGATGAACTATTAGCCTTGCAAACAAGAGCAACAGTCTATTTTTCCTTTTTTGTCTTTTTGAAACAAGGCTGGCCTTGAGTTCACTCTGTAGCCCAGGGTGGTCAGGAACTCATAATGGTCCCCCTCCCTCAACCTTCCAAGTGCTGAGATTACAGGCATGCACCACCATGCCCAGCAACAGTCCATTTTATATCCTAACCAATACATACTATTTACTTAAAACAAAATTACAGCTTGTATTTCTATTTGATAATCTGTACAGTGTTAATGCTTCTATTATTCCTTTAGAAACCTAAATGTTTTGAGTAATTTTTAAATTACAGGAAAATTTTAAAGACAAATCTTAGGGCTGGGGATATAGCTCAGTGGAATAAGCGCTTGCCTAGCAAGCGCAGGGTCCTGAGTTCGATCCCCAGTACTGCCAAAAAAAAAAAAAGACAAATCTTAGAAGTTTTGAAAAGGAGGAAGGCCAAGTAGTTACTAGAGCATAAATTTAAATGTGAAGTATGTTCAAGCAAATAGTCGAAGGATAAAATAAATTACATGGCTTGTATCTAGATGTTTTCCCAAAGCCTCAAGCACTCACAGATTTGGCTTTTCAGAGGTGGCTGGATCCAGGGTGTGCGAATGTGGATTAAGGTTGTGGTATTCAGATGAGTCCATGGTTCTGGGTGTGGGCAATGGGAAGCTCCACCCTGGATTTGTAGCATGGACAGAACCCAGTAATTTCCTGACTTAGGAACACTCAAGTTGTGAACTTTCACAGATATGAACAGACCATGCATTACAAATAATCACCAATGTGAACAAATTTGTGGAGGTCGCTAACCCTAACCCTATATCATCATTTTAAGGTAACTGTAAAAGTAAAAAAGTTTATTGATAGTGTTAGTGTGCTTGGTATTGTAATGCTTTACACTGTATATTTCTGTCAAATGTGTATAAGACTCACTTTATCAGACTTAAGAACAGATCCAATTTAAATGTTACCCCAAACAAAACTTGTTTGCAAGTTGAGGACTTGCTGTGTAAAGGAAAGATGGAAAGAAAGCAGCCTAGCTGCCTTCTCTCGCCTGCCCTGCTGAGGACTGTTTCTCCTCTTTGTCATTCCGTCCATGCCACCCTGACTGTAACTGAAACCTCTATGAATAAGATGTAAAACTTCCCTCCTTTAATTTGTGGGTGTTTGATATTTTGTCCCAGCAGAAAGTAAGTAAAACCCATGGAGACTATCAAAAACACCTTACCTATGTAAAAACACCCAAATAAGAAAAAATAAAACAAATAACACCAACTGGTAAAAAGTCATAAAGAAAAAAAGAACAGTTTGAAATTGATATGGTTAAGAAAGTCTGAGTAAGATCTTAGTTGAAAAGTGTTAAGTGAAACCAACTTGTCAGAATATTCCAACTGAACAAGTAACAATGAAGAGCATTTGGAAAAACAGAAGTTTCAAAACTAGTACAACAGTATTTTAAATGGGGCCCTCTAAGCAGAAAGTAAGGTACACAGCAAGGTTAGAAAGAACGTAGGTAATTTTTATTTCCTATTGTGGTATATAGCAAATTCAAAATGCTTTACAACTGAGCAGATAATAATAAACTCACAGTAGCAACTTTGCCTTTTCTCTTGAGTGGAAGAAATGGGCATGCTCTGACTTGGAGATCTTTAATGGCAGCAGTCACTGTACTGTTTTCAAGGTCACCTTTACAGCAAATTTCACACTGTGTTGTAACTACTAAGGCAGGTACATCATTACTTGTCATGTCAGCCACAAACACAATTTCTGGATTTTTAATAAGAATGTTAATTTCCCATTTCTCTGGTTCCTGTATAGGTACTAAAATAGAAATAAAAATGTTTCGATATATAAATATTTGCTATATAAAATACTTCTGAATAAGTCACTATTTATAAGAAAATGTTATTTCATTCTAAGTAAAAAGGTAAAATTAAAGAATCTTAGATTTCAAAGGAATCTTGTTGGAGACCACTGCACAGTGGCTCTGAGCAGCATTTAATATTAATCAATTGGTTTTCTGTGTTTACTTCTGAGTTGTCTGAAGCTCAGGCACCTTGCCTGAAGCTAGGCAGTGGTCACTGCTGAGGCCTGTATTGGCCTGTGAAGCTGGGACACCTCAAAGGACAAGATAAGGCCACAGCTGAGGGCATCTGGCTCCAACCCCAATTAACTTAAAGGAGACTGTAGTTGCAGGCATCTCACTTTTGCTGTGAAGGCCTTCCTGGAGGATAACCTAGTTCTCCTAAATTAACATAATATATTACTTGGAAAAGTCCTGCACAGATACCCCCATCTTCTTGAGTATCCCTGTCCTTTGTAAACCAAATAAATATGGGCTGCCCAGAGAAGTCTTGGTCTAAACTCAGAGAATATCGGAAACTGTAAGAGAGTTAGTCATTCCCGCAGCCCTGAAATCATTTCAATTGTCTCATTTATTAAACCCTTTGCTGTCCACTCCCTTGGGAGATTGTGGGCCTGATCAGCCCGCAATAATTAAGGGTTATTTAATCCAATAGAATCTACTACAACTCTGCTCTATTTCTTTTCTTTTTTGTGGTCCCAGAGACAGAACGTAGAACCCACAGCATGCTAAATATATATGCTCCCGTTAAGTTGCAACTCTCTGAATAATGAAATTATAGGCATAAGGACATTTTAGAAGATGGGGGGTGAGGACAGCTGCACTATTTAATAGCAGGGCTGGAACTTCATCTAGTAGTTTCCAACTCTCAAGCTGAAATCTGTTTTACTATATCACAATGAATAAAACATACTAGAAAAACTGTCAGGTTAAAAGCTACAAGTAAATATAAAACAATTAATGAATGTTTAGATTGAAATACTACATTTATAAAAAGGAGTGGTTGCTTCATTATTCTCCTTATTTTCTTGTATTAGCAAATTTGTTAAAACCACTACCTGCAGAGAAATACAACTAGTTATCTCAATGTAGGCCTCATAACTTTGAACCCAAAATAATTTGTACCTTCAAAAACTGCAAACTACATAACCTCCCAGAAAACACATTAAGGTTTTTCTCCTACAGTAAAAAAACTAAGACTTTAGTTTATCATTGTATGTATTTTGATCCTATCTAAGAGGCTAATCCAAGTAAAATTTGATACAGCATTGCAATAATGCAGATATTAAATATTTTAGCTGATAACTAACCTTCTTCCTTTGTAGCCCATGCTTGAACAGTGGTTTCTACAGTACTGCCTATGGTATAGGCCTCAAAAAAGACATTTGCAACGGTCAAGAGAAATTCCACACTTGCACAAATGTACATTTCTTGAAAGACTGCATCAGTCACAGTGCCGTCTCTGACTCTCCTGTACTTCACATCCATCATGTGCTTTTTGTCAAACCCAACAGTCAATCCTATCATTCTGAAACACACAATAGTAATTCCTACATATGAGTAACATACAAATAAATAAATATATCAATAAAACTTAGATTTTTAAAAATTCTTTTCACTGACAACAAATAAACATTATTGAAGGCATTTCTTGGGCAGTCCTGCAAATAATGGACTTACAAACTTCAGGGGCATAGCTGTATGCATAGCATAGAAAATATATACTTTGGAAATTATTAAGAATTTTGAATGTGAGCATTCTTTTCCTCTCAGTTTTTACATATTTCTCATTTAATTGCACTAATTCTATTTATTCAACCAATTCATCAACTAGCCAGTAAGGCACATATATGTACTAAACCAGGACATTTCAAATTTTATTTAAAATGAGTATCATGCCTTGATGGAACTGAAGCTCTGAAGACCCCAAGATGTATTTAAAAACTGAAATGCAACTTTAGGAGTGAGTTATATAAAAGGTACCAACTATTTCTCAAGCATAAATTTAGAAAAACTATGTATGTTGGTGCATGACTATGATCTCAGCACTCTGGGAGGCTAAGGCAGGACGATTACAAGTTGGAGTACAGCCTTGGAAACTTAATGAGACCCTAACTCAAAAACAAACTAAAAAGGGCTGGGGACAAAGCTCAGTATGAAGTCCCTATGTTCAATTCCCAGTAGCACTAAACAAATAAAAAGGCCTCATCATAGAATACATACCTAGGGGTTGCTTTCTTGACATGAGGCCTTTTGTCATCTAAAATACAATTTTTTAATGAGAAAGAAGAAACTGTAGAGTCATCTGTATACATTTTTAAAGTACTTGTAATATTTTCCAATTTAAATTCAGCAAGCTGCAGAGAAGGATCACGAACACCTGAAAAGGAAGCCTGTGGAAGAGAAAAATCCATACAAAAATTACACAGAATAGTCAGATTTACTGTGTATTATATGATACAACCTACTATAAATTATTTAATGTTTATAGGAAAGATCAAAATTCTCTATTTTCTTCCTTTTTTTTTGGTACTGGGGATTGAACCCAGGACCTTGCACAGCTAAGCCCACACTCCACTGCTCAGCTATACTTCATGCCACAAAATTTTCTATTTAAAGGGCTAATGAAAAAAATTATTTTTAATATTTATTTTTAACATTACTACCTATATGAAACATAACATTTAAAATTGAGATGCTTAAAATTAAAGTGAAAAGATCATCTTTCTCAGAGGAACAGATTATAAAACATACATGGAAATAACAACTGTTACTTAAAAAACATTCACCTATAATTTTTCTCAAGTAAAAAAACATTTTCTTTTCATTTTCAACTTACTGGTTCAGGAGATGGACTGTACAGTACCATGGTGAGATAATCAGTTCTGAAACTCACATTCAGTGTTGTCTTAACTTGAGAGGCACGTGAATATACTTCTACCACAGCAGCTGTCACCATGGTTGCTCCTTGAAAAATTGAAGTTATTGAATAAAAGAAAAACTTATGAAAAGTAGCTCACTACAACAGTCTTGAAATAAGACAAAAGAATTATTAAATGGGTGTAGGAAAATAATATTCAATAGATTAAAAGATACAAAAATTCAGATGTGGAACTCTTGGTTTAGAATTCTTTCTCTGATAACTTGGGAATGTGTTTCCACTAGACACTTCCATTTCTACTTTTGTAAAATAAGAATATCACAAGTCACCAATGGTGCTCATTTTGGAGATAAAAGTAAAATAGCATGTGTAAATGTACCTTATATTTTAGTATTCAAATTTTACTTAAAAAATTAAGACAAAGATATTTTAGGGAGCCTTTAAAAAGTGTTCCACATCAAGACTCAAAAATCATATGTTTTCCTTATATTTAAATTCTCAAAGCATGATATGTACATAATATGTATTAAATGGCATATCAAAACACAAGTTCCTCATTCTCATTCTAACCAGCTCCAGACACAAGTACCACCACACCAGTTTTGAAATAAAATCTACAATGAAATATACAGATCTTATATGAACAATTTAAAGAAATGTGGTAAGTATAAATGTACATCTATGTATCCAACACTTCATTTATATTACTTTAGATTCCTATCAGAAGTCTGTGAAAATTGCAGCTCTTCTACTGTCTCATCAGTATATGTCAATCTTTTAAAATTTAACTATCAGTAAACTGTGAAGTTTTCCTGATAGGTTAGCAACTTTTCGTGTTCTTACTGTACATTTACACACCATCCTCTCCCAATTTTCCAAATCTTTTGTCATTATTTTGTTTTTAAAGTTGGTATCAAATTTACAGCTAATATATTCTGGACATAAGAACACTGCCAGGTACATGTATCACAATTATGTCTTTAAGTCTGAGGGAAGGCTTAACTTCACTGTCTTGATACTATCCTAGATGAAGAGAAATTTAAATAAAGTCTACTTTATAAAGTTTTTCCTTTCATAATTAGTACTTTGATATTCTACCTAAAAAATATTTGGCTATCCTAACTATCAATGAACATAATCTTTAGTGTTTTCTTCCCAAAGTTCAGAAGTTTTAGTGTTTAAATTTATCGCTGTCAACCATGTCAATGTGAGTATGCTGTGAAATCAAAAGCTTCAATTTTTTCTGTATTTTCCTAGTTGTGATCACTTTTGTTAAAGTCTAACTTAATAGATTCTGTTAAAATCAAATGACTGTACTAATGTATCTACTAGATACTCTGTTTTCTTCCATTCTATATGTCTTAAGTTTGCCAGTACAATTATAGATTTTATAGCAAGTTTTAACATTAGATAGGGTAAATTCTTAGTATTTTCATAATGTTGTTTTTTGGCTATTCTTAGTGATTATTTTCATATAAATACTAAAAGCAATTTTTCAATTTCTACTAAAGTTTGATTGGGGTTATGTTGAATCTATAGAATCAATATAATGAGGACTGTTATCTAATATTGAGATTTAAAAAAATCTACAACATAACTCTTTGCATATTCAAGTCATTTAATTCCTCATTAGTACATGGTATTTGTCAGTGTAGAGGTCTTGCAACATTTTTATTAAATTTCTTCCCATATATGATTTTGATGCCTTCTACAGATATTAAAGTTTTCACTTTCCAATTGTGAGTGATAAAAATTTTTACATTTTAACTTTATCAAGTTAAAAACGTTACATTCATTTATTAATTCTAGAATTTACTGGAGACTTCTTAGGCTTTTCTGCATAGTTGATCAAGTTATCTGAGAAAAAAGGCAATGGTAGTCCTTTCTGCCCTCCAGACCTATTAATCCTTTTCTTGGCCTTATTGTTCTATTGGTGTCTCTAGCCAAACACTGGTAAGAATGGTAAGCACTGGTATTCTTGCCTTTATCCTTTTTTTAGGGTGGAAATACTAAACATTTCACCATTCAGTATGCCTCTTTGATATTTCTAGTTTTTATCATGACTAGAGGAATTTTTCAGAAGTTTTTTTCTTAGAGTTGAGGTGACTACATGCTTTGCCCTTTTTAATTTGGTGAACTGATTTTTCAAATGTTAAACCCCAACTTTCCCTTTCAGGATAATTCTCAGTCAAGGTAAACTTTCCTTATATCCTTCCTTACAAGATTCACTTTTTTTTTGGTACTGGGAATTGAACTCACAACTTTGCGCTTGCCAGGCAGGTGCTGTACCACTGAGCTGTATCTCGAGCTCCTATAACTAGACTCAGTATACTAATACATTAAGAAATTTTATGTCTGTGCTCAGGGAAGACACTGGTGTCCAGTTACGTTTGTAGTTGCTAAGACAAAATACCAGACACCCAAAGTTAAAGGAAGAAAGGTCTATTGTAGCTCAGTTTGTAGAGGTTTCAGTCCACAGTCGGCTGGCTCCAAGGCAGGGTGGCATAGTACAGGGGCATTGCAGAGGAGAAACAGGTCTTGGAAGAAGGCAGCGAAGCAGTGAAGCAGCAAAGCAGTAGCAACAACAAGTGACCTTTCATTTTACCAGTTTCAGGCTACCTGTCCTTTGGGTAGTGCTGCCCAAACCAAGAGTGGACCTTCCCATTACCCACACCCAGAACCAGGCCAAACCAGTAAGTGGACTAGTGATGTAATCACTTAATTAATCCCAGCATCACACACTCTAGATTCAGCCACCTCAGAAACGCACCACCTATGTCTGCATGAAGCTTTGAGGGGACATCTAGACAAGAGCCATAACAATTGGTATGTGACAACCTTTCCTTGACACATCCTTTCCTGACTTCAGTGTTAAAGTAATGCATGCTGTATATGGGTAGGAGGTGTTCCCCTCCTCCCTTTTCCAAAAGGATTTGTGTAATATTGGTATTCTTCCCCAAATATTTAGTAAGTTCAACACCCACATCCAACACAAAAGAAAGCCAGTAGCAGGGGAACATTTGTGTGTGTGTGTACATGGGTGTGCACATGGATCTGAGCGGTCTGTGCAAGACAGGACCCAAGTTTATTCATCACAGGAATGTGGTCCACTACTGCAAAGCACCTAAGGGCTGGTGCTGTGGAACTGCTCCTAGTGAACACAGACTAGCACCAAAAATAAATAAATAAACAAAGTAACTAACTAACTTAAGAAGAATTGATGAACAACTCTAAGATTAGAGAATAAAGTTTTGACTGGAGTGTTTTATTGATTTGTTATGTAAAGTCAATGTGTCTAGCCAAATTTTCTATTTCTTTTTATGTCAGTTTAACAATTCCTGCTTTCCAGTGAAGGTATACATTTTATCCATGTTGTAAAATTCGCTGTCACGAAATTAGTTTGGTGATTAAGCATATTGGTGTCACTGTAACTGGCTTGGGAGCTGCCTTAGGGATTAGTAAAGTATGCTTCTGGGTTTTTCTGGATCACTTCTCAGCCTTCTGCTAAGATCAAGTGTAGTGTATGGGTGCGTAAGGAAGCTTGACCATGGAGACATAAATGGTCCCTTGTTCTTTATTCTCTGAGACTCTTTCCCTGTTCTGCTTCCCTGGGGCCATGAACTAAGCAGCTCTGCTCCGCCATCACCTTCTGCCGTGATGTTCCTGCTTCGAGCCAGCCAACCACGGATTAAATACCCTGGAACCACTAAATCCCTCTTTTGGAAAAGAAAGGAGGGGAACCATAAGCCAAATTAAACTTCTCATTTAAATTGCAGGTGTTCAGTGCAGTGGTGCCTTGGTTCAATAACTTAGTTCTTCTCACAGTTCTGGCGGCAAAATGAACTAAACAAGAACCGAAGCAAAGTTTCCCATGAAGTCAACACTAAACCTAATAATTCAATTTGATTCAGTTCCCATTCAACTTGGTTTGTGACCAGAATTGTGGAATCAGGTTCATGAACTGAGGTACCACGACACTGTGTCTCAGTGACAGAAAGCTGACATATTTAGTCATAATATCCACTAATGAGTAATGGTCTTTAGTAATCTATTTAAAACTGAATCTGTGAATATGTGCTCTATCAGTCTTGGTAGGAGTTTACTGTCTTTCCAATAAAAACAATTTTTACTTCTTTTTGATTTGTTTTCTGACACAGGGTGTGTATGTATGTCAGACTGGCCTTCAACTCACCCTGGCTAGTCTTGAAGATCCTCTTGCTTGGCTTGCTAAGTGGGGATTATAGGCCTGTACCTCCATACCTAGCCTGAACTACTGATTTTATGGTTCATCTGTTCTCTTTAGTCAGTCTCCATTCTTATTTTCATTGCGGTCTACTCACTTACTTTGATTTAATGTATTCTTTTAGTCTGAGGTAGAATATTTGATTTTTGATCTTATACCTTTGTTCTTCCCTAATATAATTCTTTATAGCAACAAATTTATTTCACAAAGTTCCAGTCCATAATTTTAAAAAAACTACATTCTGCTATTAACTACAGTATTATATTAACATAATTTAGATCAAGTCTGAACACCATGTTCAAATAGTCTATGTTTTTTCTGATTTTTTTCTTTATAGCCTATCAATTATTAAGAGTGATATGAGTGTTATGAGGCCTCAATATTTAATTCTATCAATTTTTGCTGGATTTATTTTGAAACTCTGATATTTGGTATATACAAATTTAGAATTGTTAAAACTTCTTGTGAATGGAGTTATAAAGAGAACTTTAAGACAAACAGGAGAAATATAAACCCTAAGTGTAAATTTGTGTGGTTTTTTAGAAATATGGCTCATTTTTTGGAGTGCTTTACTAAGACTGTATTTAAAAAAACATTATTGCTTATAAATAAACAGCAATCAATAATGTAATACCTGAGACTGATTTTAAAATAATCTAGTGAAGACAAGGAAGAGGAAAGAACATAGGGAATAATAAAAGCAGCCAATGATATACCGCTGAAATTAGGTGACAGGCACATGTGGGCTCATTACTTTCTTCCCTCTACTTTGATGGACATGTAAAAAATTCCGTAAGTATTAATTGGACGCTAACCTCCGCTCCTTCATCAGTCTGGTTTATGTTTGGAATCCCCACTATTTAAGCGCTTTCTATTTCTTCCACCTATCCCATCTTCCTCTTGCCAGCTCGAATCAGTTACGTCTTTACTTCCATATTCTGATTGTTATAATAACACTTCTTATTTACATTGTTTTTCTCTGATTTTCAACAGACTGCAGCAAGGACACTCCTTTGCTCAGATGTTAATTACATACTATCTTTCAATGAAGAGATTTATAGTTTATTATAGGGCTGGGGATATAGCTCAGTGGAATAAGTGCTTGCCTGGCAAGTACAAAGTCCTGAGTTCGATCCCTAGTACCGCAAAAAAAAAAAAAAAAAAAAATATATATATATATATATATATATATAGTTTATTATAATGCTGCCTCTGCTGCTATAATTTCACTAGTCAATAATTAAAACACTACCTTTCTCCCTTTCTAACAATGGCACAAAAATAATTCAAAACATAGTCTACTTCAGTTCTGCTTTATGGTTTAGAGAGTTCTTTAAAACAAGTCCTCCTCTCTATGTATCATTTGTGTAATGTAGTTAATTCATCATCACACATTTTATGTGGAACTAAGCTATGGTTATTCCAGTAGCTTCTCCCTCCAAAGTATCCTGTGATCATTTTAAATGAAAATCAATTGCTTTTCTATCTTAGTCACATGGATCATTTTGGATGCATCCCTTGATAAGATCATTATTGTTTAATCCTGTGTTTTTCTTTTTCCTGGATTCTAAGATTATCTTATTAGAATATATATTTTAAGCTTTCTTAGGAATAAGTATGGGAGAGTTTGAGTAAATTTTGAATCGCTAATAATCTGAGAATTATTTTGTTTTCACATTTTTGATGATGGTTTAAGCCATGATAGAAACCTACATTCAAAGTCATGCTTCTTAGAATTTTCAAATATTCCTTCACTCTCTTTTTAGAGATCAATTTCATCCAGTTTTGTTGGTAAAGTGGCAACAACACACAAGAAAAAACTCATCCACTCATTTTTTTCCCCCATACCCTAACAGGAAGCCTGTTTCTTTTCTGCGGAAACACTAAAAATCTTAAAATTTTCAATCCTGAAGTTCCATGAAAATGTGTCTGAACAGGGAGGGAACGTTGGTTTACTCAATCTACTTGGAACTCAATAGTTTCTTTACATCTAAGAGGTGGATTCAGTATTTAGGTCTGGACAGTTTAACTTTGTTACTTTTTAAAAAATCTTTTTCTCTTCCATTTTCTCATTTCTTTTCTCCTATAATACGATTTTTCTAGATTAAGGCCTTCATCACTCATTTACCTCACTGTTCTTGTTCCTTTTCTTACCCTCTCTGCAATGGATTTTAACTCAGTTGTTATGCTCCAAGCAAATACTTACATTCAAACCCTATAGCAATTGTTTTTGTTTCAAAATTTAGCAATCATACTTTCAATTTCCAAGAACTCTTTCCTTGAGGGGCTGCTAGTGCTCCCAGGATCTATTTCTTATATTATCTAATCCTAAAACAGCATTTTTTGGGTCTTTTTTCTGTTTGTTCAATTATTTCTACTTCTTTCAGAAAATAATATTGTGTTTCTTTGTTTCATACTGTGTGCTTATGACTTCCTTCCTATCAGACCATTTATATTGAACAATAAAAATTAGGTGGTTCATCTTGTCTAGCGAAGATGGGATTTTTTTGTAGTGCTGTGAATGAAGAGCTGTTTCTATGTTGGGTTCTCTGAACGGTCAACTTGTGCCATACCTCCGGGTTTTGCAAAGGTGGACATTATGGATTAGTAGGTTTGACTTTCAGGTAGGTAAAGCTGAGGATTCTTCTCAAATACCAGACTGAGGGTAACGCTAGAATGCCTCAAAATCCTAGCATCTCTAACTAACCCAATTTTCCATGTGCTGGTGATGAACTTAGAACCCAGTAAACATTCCACATAGCATCTTGGACCCAACATTGGAAAAAGCCTCTGTCAGTCATGACCCCTTCTACTCTGTTTCTCACCCATGTCTACCCACAACGTTTGTTATAACCTCTCATCTACAATGATCATCCTCTCTTCAGACCTTTAATATTCTGAGAGTCTTAATATCAATATAAAATATTCACTTTGGGATATATCCTATACTAGGGTAAGGAATGAGGAGGAAAAAAAACCTGAAAATAAGAACCTAGAGGAAACTTGAAAAAAGAAGAAACAATAAGGAAGTTTCGTTACAACAGGACTAAGAGCTCTGAGTCACAGAAAAAAATCAGAATGACTAATAGCATAGGTAATTTAGAAATGCCTAATGAGATGAGCTGATTAGAAAAAGATTCATAAACCCTATCTTATCAAAACTAGAGAAAAGAAGGAACAAAGGAAAGATCAAGAAGGAAGACAGAGAAGAGAGAAAAAAGGTGAGAAGGCGGGAGGGGAGGGAAGAGAGAGAAGGGGAGAAGGAGGAGAAAAAAGAGAGGAAAGTGAAACTAAGAACTGTGAACATACCTCCTGAATGCTGTGACTCATTAGTGACTCCACTGGTACTACTACTTTGGTCTTTAGTTACGGCAGAGGAGGCAATGACACCTTCTTCGTACCATATATTTCCATACAATGTTTTAAAAATAGTTGTTATATCTTCTTGACTAAGAATGAACTGTTAAAAAACACAAGATTTCAGAAAAAAATACACAGTGGGTTTGGCTCTTTTTAACATTTCTACCTACTGTACTTAAAATTCTCATTCAAGAAACATCACTGTTTACCTTAGTCCTTGAAAAAGCTATTTTTTAAAGTACTGAAGAATTATTGTTTTCTAAATGGCCATACGATTTTTAGTAGCTTATGAAATACAGAGCTGAATTAGATACCTAAATTGATGAAACCATGAACAAGGAATTATTTGCTATAAATGTACCAAATCAGTAATTATAACATTTGAAATGCACTTTAAACTATATTCATCAAGCTATCTCAGACTTTTTTTGGTTAGTAAGCACATTTTACAAATAATAATAAAAATAATATATCACATTTGGATAATGAAAAATGCTTTATATATGTTTTATATGATTTTTTTTATTTGAGCCTCACAATAGCCCGAGATATACACACTATTATCTTGATTTTTAACAAAGCTGAAGCTAAACTGTAAAAAGACATTTCAGTTCATACATACTTAGAAGAACTCAAACAGGTACCTTCAAACCTTGAATTCAGCCTCAAACCAACATCACAGGACCTATCTTGAAAGGTATGGTGGTTTAATTCTATGTGTCAGCTTGGCTTGGTTGCAGTAGCTATTTTGTCAAACATTATCCTAAGGTTTCTGTAAAGGTATGTTTTTAGATGAGAGTAACATTTAAATGAGTAGATTTTAAGTGAATCAGATTACCATAATGTGAGTGAGCCTCAATCAATGAGTTGAAAGCATTCACTAAAAAAAAGAGCGACCTACTTCAAGCAAGAATTCTGCTGGCAGACTACCTTCAACATCAACCCTTTCCTTTATAAATATCCTACTGGTCCTCTCTGCCACTTTTGAACTTGCTAGCTTCCATAACTATATGCAACAATTCCTTAAAATAAAACCCTACCACCTCCTACATACCCTCCACACAGTTTCCGTTTCTAGGCAAAAAAAATGATATAATACAATGGCCAACAGTGTAAAACAATCTATTGATGTATAATCAGGTCACTTAATTCTTAAGTTATTTCTGGCTCATTGTTAAGTTTGCTAAAACTGTTTTTTTTTTAAAAAAAAAAAAACAACTGTTCTTTCTGTTATAACCTAAAAGGATAATTTTATTCTAAAAAAAAAAAAACAGTAATATTGGTACCAGGATTCCTTCAACTGAACTTCAAAGGATGATATACTAACCTAGTTAACATTAAGAGAATGTATATCTTATTCATACTGCTTTTTTCAACTTTCATTCATCCTTTTATTCAGGACATTTATTTTGTGACTATTATGTAGCAGCCACTGTGAAAATAAGTCATATAAACTCTATTAAAACTTCGAAACAAATTCAATTAGTGCATACATACTTTAGTCTCTCAAATACTCATACTAATCATAACTCTTCACTCTTGTCAGGAGGTGAGGGGTAGAAGTTAAAAGGACTGCAAGGATCCTGGAAATGCTACCTGTAGCTCCTACATGTTGGGACAAGCTGGGTACACAACCCTGAAACATGCTACAGGTCAAAATCACCAGTTGCAGCAGCATGTGGTTTTGATTCATTAGACTGACTGAATTTCAGCTTCTTCTTGCCACAGAGGATGAGGTCCAAGAGGAATCAAGTACAGTATGTGGGCTCTGCACAGGGCTGCAAGGGCCATTAATTATAGACGCTCCTCATTTAACAACCAAACTTCCAATGCTATGGCCAAGTCACTCATTGAATTGGTTGCTAAATGAAATTGTATTATAGTATGTACATTATAACATTCAAAACAAAGAAGATGAGTTTCCTTTTATTTGTGTAACACACACAGTACTGTAATATATAACAACATAAAACTATAGTACTGCACTGTATGGTACAACAGTGCAAAAATTATAGTACTGTATAAACACAGTATAGTGTACAAAAAAGACACTAAGGCTTTATAAAAAATGTACAGAACAAAAAAAGATGGGTTGTAAGTCTGAGTGGCAGGACTTAAATCAAACAGCATGCCTCAATTCTAAGTCTGTTAGACAGTTGTTAAATAGATATATCTTTAAATGACTAATATTTGTATTCAGGTCAGTTAGGGGTGGGAAAGACTCAACTTCTTCCTGGTGAAACCTCCCTCAAAAAGCAGTGAGCATTTGCTGGTGGTCGGAAGAGTATGGGAAAGCAGTATTTTTTTGCCACACCAGAATCTGCCTAATATGGGCCAAGCGGGTAAAAATTTCCACAAGCTGAGTGGAACATGTTACTTATGTTTTGTAAGCTTCTATCTGCTGTTTTTACCAACATTAAGAGGCTTTAAGAAGATACTTTCCATCTCTGGCCCTATAAATTACAGAAAGCATCCACATTACCTTATACACTAATAGCTTAAAGTCTTTCTTCAACTGACAGTTTAACCTGTGATTGTTAAGTTTGATTTAGAAGTCACAAATCTCTAAAATGAAGGTTTCTACTGTTAGAACAAAGTTTTAAATAGAGACAAATAAGGAAATAGGGTGGAAGGAAGAAAGGATTTATGTAGGTTTCTTAAGGAAACCTTCCAGGATATATGCTGCTGTGCTTTATTAAATTATATGGTACAGTTTGAATTTTTATTCAGTCAACAAGGAAAACTATGAACTTGAGTTTGTTCCATTAGAGATCTGTGGAGAGAGGTCAACCAGTAGACAGGTAAAACTAGGTATTAAGCGATAACAACATCTGCCATTTTGATCTTCCACCTCTCTGCTAGGACTTTCTCTTCTTTAAATACTCTTTCTAGGTTATTTCATATATTCCTCTGGCATTAAATATCATATGACTCCCAAATCAGTATTTCCACCCTAGATGGCACCACTAAATTCTCTATTAATATGCTGAGTAGTATTTGCTTCCTTCATGAATTGCCTCTATTTAAAACTTTAGTTTTTACTATCTGACTACTGCACATTCCAGACCAGCGTCATATGGTTTAGAGTGGTAAATTCCATGATGTCAGAGACATGGTAGCTTCTTTGTTACAGTATCTTCAATACCTAGCAGAGGACAGAAGCAGTCAAATCACCCAAATATTTGTTAAAAGAATGAATGGAGAACACTAAATGAATTGAAGCCCGAGTTTAATAATAAAATATGAAAACTTGCATGTCTGCATAACTTAACCTGTCTTTTCATAACATACAATTTCAATTCTGACCAAGTTGGTAATACCTGGAATCTGCACACAAAATTTTTAATGTTCAAAAAAAGTAGTGTTTTCAACAAACAAAATAGAAACCAATAAGCAGCTACATAGTTACCTCCATAGGTTTTAACTGAGCATTTACATTAAAACAAGGAACTTCCTGGTACCAATTCCAGGATAAATTTCGCTCAACAACCACTTCAAGATTTAATGGCAGTAGTATATCCAGTACTTCTTGGTATTCACCATTAATAAATTCAGACCTATGAGTAGAAATAAAATCGGGGTTGTTTTGTATACATTCAGGCAAGAAAAAAAGGAAGATTAATTTATCATTTTATGTAACACAATAGAAATCAATGATTTTTGTATGTGTATGAAGGGAAATATCAACTTTATCGGGTTTTTACATATCAAAATGAGATGTTCCATCACATTAGAAACCAAGTTGGTCTTTTCTAAGCTGAAATGTTTATTTTTAAAAATAGGATATAATGAATAACATGATGAAAAATGCCAAAAAGTACATGAGCTGATTAGAAAATCCTTAAAATAAGAATTATCTTTAGTTAGTAAAGAAACATGTAACACCTTATCATAAAAACATTTTAGAAACTGTTTTCCTGAGCACGCTACAGAGAGCACCGCAGCTGGATAGACCGCCTTCTGTGACTTCTAGTGGCTACGGGCTGCATAGGAAAGACCCTAGGAGACCCTCAAGCTATGCAATGAAAATAAGTTCTCGGGGGTTCCGGGGAAGATGGCGACCAGGTGAGCAGCAAGGGAGCGAACCTCCTTAATAAACACCACCAGCTCGAGACAGACTTGGCAAGCGTGAATGCCGGGACCTCGGCTGAGAAGTTTAGACTGGGCGTATTTCTCTGAGATGCCGGGGGAGATGTGGTAGGGCGGACCAGCCTGCCGGGGCGAGACGTGGGAAAGCCCCAGTCGCTGGGAGCCAGGGACGATCCGCGCGGGAAGGAAGCTTGGCTCGGTCCAGGCGCCGTGGGAGCGCAGCCGGCTCGGTCCC
>PVLD010009452.1:8668-77043 GCA_004027595.1 Dinomys branickii | reverse complement strand
TGGGACTTTCCCACGTCTCGCCCCGGCAGCCTGGTCCGCCCTACCACATCTCCCCCGGCATCTCAGAGAAATACGCCCAGTTTAAACTTCCCAGCCGAGGTTCCGGCATTCACGCTCACCAAGTCTGTCTCGAGCTGGTGGTGTTTATTAAGGAGGTTCGCTCCCTTGCTGCTCACCCGGTCGCCATCTTCCCGTTAAGTCTCTCACTGATTCTGATACACTGAGATAGTGCACTCGTCCTTGCCAACTGGACTTTACAATTTTCTGTTACATATCTTTATAGAAGGTTTGGAGTCTATTTTAATTCAAATGTCCATGTTACTGAAACCGGAGCTTTGCCAGTTAATATGAGTAGATGTGGATTCTGTAAAGAGACCCAGCGTGATTTTCCTGGAGAATATACTGACCGTCCTTCCTTTCTTCCTCTCCTTCCTCCTCTTTGTCTCCCCCTCCTCCCTCATCTTCTTCTCTTCCCCTCCCCTCCCTGTTCCCTCCCCTTCCCCCTCTCGCTCCCTTTCTCCTTCCCTGTCCTTGTTTTTTCTTGTTTTTTTGAGACACGTTTTGCTATGAATTGCAGGCTGGCCTTGAGCTCACTATATAGCACAGTCTGGCCTCAAGCTCATGGCGATCCTACTGTCTGAACACCCCAAGGGCTAGGATTACAAGCACGAGCCACCATGCCCAACCATCCTCTTCTTCAGATTCCTCAGTCTCCTCTCCTCGGCTAGGCTACATCAAGTGTGCATCTCATCAGCACCATGAAGGAACTGCTTTCCTGGGTTGCAGTTCAGCACAATATCTTTAGTTTATATAGACAGATTTTCTAAGGAACAACTCTGTGAATCCTCTCAACATCTGTAAGGATGTTTTGGAAGATCGTACTATGCTTTTCAATCAAGACTGCTTTGAGTAACTGGAATTTTATGGAATGTCTAATTTTTTTAATCTTTTCTTTTGGTACTGGGAATCGAATTCAGGACTTTGTGCCACTGGGCTATATCCCTGGCCCTGGAATCTCTTATTAAATAATTACTAATCACCTCCTCCTTGAAGGAACTGTTAGAAAGCTTAGGTCTCGGTTGCAGCCCACTTTTAGTAAGCATGTAGGGTTCCTGGCATATGTTATTGCAGTCTACCCTCACTTGTGACACTGTCTTATTTTACTATGCTTATGCTCTTTTTTCCTGTAGTCACACATATTTTAAATGTGTGCTCTTTTATCATAGTTTAATTATCTCTGTAAACTATTTAACATAGTATGAGGTGGAAGATGTAGCTATAAATGAATAATATTAATGTACAGGGTCCCGAGCTCCTTGAGTGGCACAGTAAATTGGCACGCTTTTCTCATACGGGAAGAGCATTTATCGCACCAGTGCCACGGGGCAATAAATACTACAGCACAGTAGGCAGCTCCTGCAAAGTACCTGCTTAAAGCATGTGCGAAGAAATGGAATATGTCCAACAACAGCAAACGGTTTGTATAATGCTCCTCTCTTCACATACACCAAGAGGAGACCTATAGCAAGTCAACACTGGCCATCTCCTTTTTGTAAGATTCTGATTGCTGGGCTGGAGATACAGCTCAGTGGCACAGGCGCCTGTCTGGCCGGTGCATGGTCCTGAGTTCAATTTCTGGTACAAAAAAAAAAGATTGTAATTGTTGTTGTTTTTTTCTGATGTGATTTTTATTTTCTGAAGTTTCCATCATAAATATATACAGATTGAGCACGCCTGATCTAGAAATGTGAAATGCTCCAAAATCTAAAACATTTTCAAACACAAAAATGATGTCACAAGTGGAAAATTCCACACCCGGTCTCATCAATGGATCATGACCCAAATGCAGGTGTCTTACTTAAAATACTGCACAGAATTAATTGCCTTCAGACTATGTGTGTGAGGCATATAAATCCCAAATTGCATTTGTGTTTAGGCTTCAGTTCCATATTCAAGAAATAACATTGTTTATATATAAATATTCCAAAAAAATTATTAAGACCTGAAGTCTGAAATTTCTGATCCCTTATACTTCAGATAAAGGGTATCAACCTATATTTATTTTTTATTGAAAGTACAAAATGAAGCAAAGAGTGAATACAGTATCTTTCAGAGTCCTAGGAGAAAAAAACATATACACAAAATGTTTCAGAGGAAGAGACCTAAACCCAAAAGTTGCAGGGTTAAAGGCATCCAGGTTGTTCAAACTCTTACAGACTAAAAACACAAGGAGCCATTACCACCCCTTGTTGAGCTGACCAATCAGGAGAGAAGATAAGAGTACGAGCTTGGAACGGGAGTTGCCCCGCTGGAGCTGTAGTGATAGACGAACACACTCAGAGACACTGTGCTGCAGAGGGGAGACAGTGGCAAAGAGGTTCTCAGGCCTTTCTCTCCTTCACTCTATGATACCTGATTTTTTGTGACAATTGGATGAGGCCCAGGTATTTGGTCAAATATTATTCTATTTCACTGCAGGTATTTTTGGATCCAATCAACGTTTATAATCATAACCAAATAAAGCAGAGTGAACCTACTTTGTTACATGGGTGGCCTCACCCAATCAATTGAAGGTAGAAGAGAACAAAAAGATTGAGCCTCCCATGAGGGAAAGTATGTTCTTCCTGTCTGATAGCCCTGAACTGGATCTTCTCCTTTTTTTCTTGCCTTTGTACATGGACAAAACCTCAGTTCTCCTTGGTCTCCAGCTCAGTGATGCACCCTGCAGTTCTTGGGTCAGCATCCATAGTCACAGGGATCAATTCCTTATAAGTCTCTTCCTGTTCTTTATTTCTTTGGAGAGCCCTGACTCCTCACTCTGACCCCTGCCCGTGCCTTCCAGGTAAACTCAGCCAGTGGGGTGGCCTGATGGTATCCACCTCCTGGGGTCAGCGGACAAAGAAGAAGACAACGCAGTTCCCAGGGCTGTCTGTGTGGAAGGGAATGAAGCGCCACCGTGGCTCTGAGGAGGGAGATAGAGATATTGGAAACAAGGCAGAAAATTTTATGTAGAGACAGAATTTAAGCTGTTTTTCTTACAATCAGATAAGATTTTGGTCTAAAGTTATTTAACATCTATATAGTTTTGTAAAGTCAGCTTGCATTCATAAATATAGGATGGAACTACCTAACAAATAAAGTTATCGTGATTGACCACGTCCTGAGCACGTAAACATCCGCTAGGCACCATGGTAAATACTGCACATGAGAAACTTGGCATTTCCTTTTAAATGGTAGATGAGGCAGTAGGGCAGCACCCTTCACAGGGACCTGGGTGCATATGAGTAAATACAGAAGCAGTTGGGGGAGTTGCAGCTGTCTGCTCATAAGTGCCTCCGGGATTGCGGAAGTCCACGTCCATTTCACAAATATTCCAATTGTTACCAGAGCAACACTGGCCTTGTGCTCAAGCCAAAGCCCCCCTCATATGTAAAGAAAATTAATGCCTGTGCCCCTGCCCCAGAAATGGTTCTGGCCTTGCAGAAGAGAAACCTGGTGGTGTCAGTCTCTTCCAACAGCCTGTCCATGATCGTCCTGGCCTGCACCCACGAACGGTGAGCAAAACAAAGAAGGAAACTCAGGAACGCAATGCTGGAAAGGAGCCAGAGACATTCGTGTCTCTGCTGATAGGAAATTTTGCTTCTCTGTGGTCTGTGCCTTGCTGAGCCTTTGGGATCACAAAGGTGATGGCGTCGCACTGTCAGATTCCTTTGCGTGGCTTGGTAGGAAGAGAGAAAAGCACAGGTGAAGAGCAGCAAGGGTGAAGAGGGTTAGGGTGTCCTCTGAAGTGACAATGTCCACAGCAAGGTGGGGAAATTTCTTGCCATGTCCTGCTCCTTGATGGGAGGACTGTATTTAAAGTCAGTGTGGGTGTAGCCTGACTCTGGAACTTGAACTGTGTCTGCCTCTCAGCTGGCTCCCACCACGAGCAGACCAGCGAGGAGTATTAGGGCTGGCTCAGGGTGCTGTAGACACAGTGAAGAAATCCAGTTTCATGGCTGACACAGTGAAGGACACTGTTCCAGACTGAGCTTTGACGAGGCACTTAAGAGCCACCATTATTGCTGTCTCCTCGTTTAAAGTCTCCACTGAGCCAGTGGATCCTGGGGAATGAGAGAAGGCCGATCCTATTACACCAGAAAGAAACAAGAACAGAACCTGTTAATTCAGATGGACAACAGGTGAGAAACCAACAAATTCTTTATTCCTACATAGCTTTAAGGTTAATCTCGCATGGCTCTCCAGGGCCTGGAACAAGTGGTGCAGAGTGCAGACCTGGGAGGGGACAAGAACATGTCTGGGAGCCAGGAGTCTGGGGTCTGAGCCTGTCTTTAGGTTGCGTTATGGTCACAGGTGGGTAAAATTGCTTCTCTCATAGTTAACATGGTTGTGCAAAACAGCCTCTAAGCATACTCCTTAGACCCTGAGTAATACAGTTCTGATTCCTGAGCCTAATGGAATAACATTTAAAATAAAATATGTTTCATATGTCATATTTTAAAATATGTTAAATATGTCTCTCCTGCCACTGGCATCCTTCAAATGAAGAGCAGAGGACCTTAACTCTGGGACTCCAGAGCAGTGTCTGTACTATCTGGGGACAGTGGAATCTGGTGTGACTATAGTTAGTTGACCTCTTGCTGTGATCTAAGGGAGTTTTTCAAATGACAGACAAGCCATCACTGGTTCATCCCACACTGTAGCAGACATCACTAATTATCATGATACTGTCTTTAAAACTTGTTATGGCTTGTGCCTATATGTCTCCCCCCAAAAAAGCATCATATGTCGTAGGTGTCATCCTGTGTCACCTTTTTAGAGGTGGCGCAATCTAGTGTGTGTGATGGTGAGATCAAGAATGTGTGGTCACTGTGCTAGTCCGCTGGTTATTTTGGCAGAGTTCTGGGTGTGAATAATGTGAAGGCCCCACTCTGGGTCTGAGTGCTACCTGCCCGAAGGGTGTGTAGCCTTGACAGAATACAAGGGACAGAAAGAAGGATGCTGCTATCTTTTGCTGGTTTGTCACTACTTTTCCTCCTTCTGCCCACCATAAACTGTTTCTCCTCTGTGGTGCCTCTCTGTCTTGCCACACTTGCTTGGAGCCATCTGACTATTGACTGAAACCCCTACAAAATGTAAGCTGAAATAAACCCTTTTTCCTTTAACTTTGGGGGTTGTGTATTTTGCCTTAGCAAAGAGAAAAGCAGCTAGGATGAAACATATCCCAAACTACAGGTCCAAGGAGACAGCACTAATAAATTGCACTAAACTTGCTAGATGAAGTTTATCATTCCTTCTCCCATGTCTTTCTTTGCAATTTAACATTCTTCATTGTATAGCATCAGAATTAATTGCTTTTGTGGGAAATTGTGCTATTATATGAGATGGCTATGCTTTAATTAGGACTTTAAGTAATTGAATTCATTAGGCAATGGTCTTTGTATTATTACATTAATGAAGAAGTTTGTAATCTTAATTTAGCCCTGGGTAAACAAAGCCCTCATTTACCACAGAGTCATGGCACTGGGAGGAGAGACAGTCCAAATGTGGCTGGCCCTCCTTTTATGCCCTGGAAGAAACAGCAGTTACTCATGACACACTCAGTGATAATATTGTTTTCTCAGGGCTGAGTAATGGTGCTACTTGCATCTCCTTTGGGAGATTGCTGTAACCTCATAGTGTTTCCAACAGTTGGCCCTAATTATCTTCTACTTAATTTAATTCATTTAGTTTAATTTAGATTGCTTTGCACCGGGCTAAATTATTCACCCTGTTCCTTACAAATGCACACAACAATTACTGAAAGAGAGCTATAGCATCCCTTCCCAAACTGGGCTAAAAGATTTTTACAGGGTTTCTAAATCACAACTGGGTAAAAAATTCTTCTCTGTTTGTATTACATCATTGACTCTGATATTATGAAACTTTTCCTAGATTCCATTCCAAGTTTTCTGTGTTAAATATACTATGATAACCATAATAACATCATAGGTTGGCAGACTTTTTCTGTCACTGTTAACAAAGTTTGAGAACTATTTTAGTGCCTATCAGTTATACAGAATAATGATCTGTACTTGCATATAAGATACTTTATTTCCACACCCCTGTTCTCTCCATTTGGTCTTCCCGCCCCATCCACATTTCTTTCCTCTTAATAGTCCCTTCTATTTTCATTGTCCAACTCTCCTTATTCACATATGATAGAAAACTTGTGACACTTATCTTTCTGGGTCTGACTTATTCTACCTAACATGATTTGTAGTTCCATACATTTTCCTGTAAATGGCATAGTTTTATTCTTTTTTTATATAGCTGAAAAATTGTCTTAGTTACTTTTCTCTCATTGCTGGGACAAAATACCAGACACTCAGTGTTAAAGAGGGAAATGTTTATTTAGCTCAGTTTGTGGAGGTTTCAGTCCATAATCAGCTGGCTCCAAGGCAGGGTAGCATGGCACAGGGGAAGCAGTTTCAGGTGGCAGGAGACAGCAAAAGCAAGAAGAACAAAAGGTTGGGGACAAAACTCTTTTCCTCCCTTATATTGTAGGCAGCCTACCTGCCCTGGGGAGGGTGCAGCCTTCCCACCATCTCCCCGCCCTCCTCTTGCACAGGCACAGGATGTTTACAAAGTGAGGATCCTGGCCCCCTGCTGAGTGACTTAGTTAAGCTCCTAAACTTCTCAAGTTGAAACAATGTTTCAACCAAGACCAATAATCCACATTTTATTTCTCCTACTCATCAGTTTGCAGGCAGCTGTGGTGTTACCATGGCTTTGCCATTGTCTGTTGAAAGACTGTGGGTGTGCCAGCCTCAAGTACTTCTATAGCATGCTGACTCTGATTCTTTGGGATTATGATGAAGAATGGTATATCTGAATTGAACGGTAGTTCTATTTTTAGTTTTTAAAAGGAATTTCTATACTGATCTCTGGGTGGCTGTATTTACGTTCCTACCAACAGTGTTTAAGGACTCCTTCCCTAGCTCCTCCATCCCAGCATTTATTGTTTTTTGTATTCTTGATGATAGCCATTGTCTCCACGGTGAAAATGAATCTCTATGTAGTTTTGATAAGCTTTTCCCTGATGGCTCTAGATGTTGAATATTTTTTTCATATATTCATTCTCTATTTGTATATCTTCTTTTGAGACATCTGTTCAGTTTGTCTATTTATTTGATTGGATTTTGTGTTTGGTGTTAAGTTTTTTTGAGTTCTTTATGTATTCTAAATATTACTCCTCTGTTGGAACAACAGCTGGCACAGAGTTCTTTCTCAATCTACAGGCTTTCTTTTATGCTCTGTTTGCTGTGCAGAAGCTTTTTTATTAGATGTAATCTCATTTGTCAATTCTTGCTGTTTTACCTTATGCTATTGGAGTCCCATTCAAGAAGTTGTTGCCTTTTCCTGCATGTTGGAGCGTTTCTCCTGTTTTTCCTCTGGCAACCTTCAATGTTTCAAGTCTTACAGTAAAATTGTTGGTTCATTTTGAATTGATTTTTGTACTGGGTATAGTGTAGATCTTTAATGTCACTCCAGTACATATGGATATCCAGTTTTCCCCACACAATTTCTCGAAGAGGCTCTCTTTTCTTCAAAGCATATTTTTGGCATCTTTGCTCAGAAGCAGATGGCTATGACTTTGTGGGTTTGTTTCTGTGTCTTTTATCCTATTTTACTTGTCTACATGTCTGTTTTTATAACAATGTAATGCTGTTTTTTATACTATGGCTCTGTAGTATATTTGAAATTGGGTATTATATTTCCATCATTGTTTTTGCTCAAAAATTGCTTTGTCTATTTTGGGCCATGTTTGTTTTCATATGAATTTTAGGATTTCTCTTTAGTTCTTTGAAGGATGTCATTGGTATTTTAATGAGAATTACTTTGAATCTGCTGATCATTTTCAGCACTATGGCCATTTTAACAATATTAATTCTACCAATCCAAAGACATGGAAGTCTTTCTGTCTTCTAGGGTCTTCTTCAGTTTCTGCCCACGATGAACATCATACTGATTGAGTACATTCTTGATTTCCATTCTTTGCCACTTCAAATTTAGCTTTAAAAAAATGTGTTTGAATTTTCAAGTTCTTTTCCCACTCAAGGATGGATTTTTCCATACTCATGTAACCAGCTCCCCTGTGCTGTGATCTTGGTCCTTGTTTGGGGAGCAATGAAGATTATTAAAGCCAAGAAAATAGCACATAGCCAGCAGTGGGGAATGACCGAGTATAAGTTTAATAGAAGGAATAAAAGGAAAGGTTCCCTGCTTATCAGGGAGGGATTGTATAAGGTGGATACTGTAGATGTTTAAGCCCATTGGCTTTTTATACAGTTTTTGATAAAGGTGAATGTGACAGAAATTGGGGGAGGGGAGGATGGACAATTGATATCTGGAAAGCAAGCTACTTCATTTGCATTTCTCTTCCCCCAGGGCTTCTGCCATTAGTTTAGGGAACTGCTCTTTGTCCTTTGCATTCCATTAGGCCCCGATAGTTCACTTAAGTTAATTATTTGTTCCCTTTGTTTGTCAACCCCTTTAACCTAGACTTTTGGTTTACTTCAGGTTAACTATTCAAGACAAGTGCCCTGACTACTCAGTGTCTTCCCTCTCCTGGCTTCACCCAGAGCAGGGATCAGAGAAGATCAGAATAGGGAGACCCTTGAGGTAGCCTGGCCTATCAGAACAAGCCAGGAGGAGAGTTGGGATCACAAGGCAGCAGTGCACCTGGGAGGAAGTGAGGAGGATGAAGAACTTGATAACAGTGCCTCTCAACTCTGATGAACCCTACTGAGAAAAGGGAAGGCAGAAGGTGCCCACACCTGCCTAGGGAGTCTAGTGGGTAGGGATGGGGCAGATCTTGGCATAGGAGACAACAGAGAAATGTGGTCATACCCTGGAATGCTGGCCAAGTGTTGACCTCAGCTGACTGTGGAACAAATGCAGCTGATGCTTCCAAGACCCCAGGATAGGCCTTAGCAATGGATTTATGTGGTTCTTCTAAAAGATGCTAAAGAATCTTATAAAGATATTTTGAGCACTATTGTAAAGAGCTCAGTCTTTGTTCTCAGACCCCTTCCCTCACATTGGGTGCATTCAGAGTGCTCATGGAAAGGCTCTGTTAAATGGGAAGTGGAATTGGGAGGGGGGCACATTTACCGGGGTCCTGTGGGATTTATTAATGAGGTACACAGTCATTCCTGTGTAGGATTAAGTTATTGCTGGTTGTTTCCGTGTGACAGTAGAGTCTAGGAAGCCTCCTGAACCCGCCCCAAGATCCTGTGATGCGATGTGCAGAAGCAGATGCCAATATTGTGAAAAGGATGCATGTTATAGACCAGCATAGGGTGCAGTGGATAGTGGAGACAGAATTTGAGTTGTGGAAAATAGTTACTATTACCAAACATGTAACCCAAACAGACATGCTCTTCTGACAGGAACAGACCAAAAAGAAAAACAAACAAACAAGCAAAACAAAACCCAGTGTGTGAAAAGGATCCCACACAATCTCTTTGTTAATGGACATTGGTGGAATGAATTGATCAGACTTCCTGTGTGTAGGACACAGTCTAACCCAGCACTACAGAAAGGAGTACGCTTGTGTACCAAGTTATATGCCTTACATCTCCATCATATTGCACTGAATATCTTAATATATGTTGTCCAAAAAAACGTGTGGTAGTTCCAAGGGAAACAACATGGAAAACAGTCGCTGACATAAATGATCTAATGATGAAGGCCCTGATTTCAATCATTACTAATTAGTCAACATGTGCAGCAGAAATGTGATTTTATTCACCAGTAACAGCTTAGTGCAACAAAGCAGCAGCATAACCATATGAAGAATGCATTTGAATTGCTCTTGTGTATACCTGAATTTCAAGTTAGGCTAGCATGTTCCTTCAGATTTATTATTCATAGTAAAATTCAAATATAAGGAAGAAGCAGCCCAAGAAGCCCAGTGGAAGCCCAAACTATAAACCGAAGGAAGACTGATAGAGATTAAGATGTCAAAAACTCCTATATATCACTATACGTGTACCATAAAGGTACATATACAGGGGTGCCTCAGTTCGCATACTGAATTTTTTCTGCAATTCTTGTCACAAACCCAATCAGATGAGAACCGAATCAAACTCAACAGTTAGGTTCAATACTGATCTTAAGGGGAAATTTGATTCAGTTCTCATCAGTTCAGACCAGGATCATGAAGATAAGTAGGTTTGTAAACCCAGCTACCACTGTAATGAACATAACATAGATGAGTTTAAAAATAATTGTGATGATACAGATACTCTTAAATGGGAAGTGGAGAAAGTAGAAGAGTGACCTAAAACACAATTTATACATACAAAGAGTACACAAAGCCAATAGCTAATTCATGTTGATAAATTTACTGGTAATGCTATGGTCTCTTTTATGATTTATTACACCACTTATTGACAACAGTGTTTTGTCCCCCAAATTATCATCCCATGAAAATATAAAGAAAATCAAACATAACCTGCAGGTATATAAAAAAGGTATTTAAAAAATAGGCACCCTGAAAAAAATGTTTGGGTAATCAAATTGATATGAGATTCCACCTGGCCTCTTCCAAGCTTGCTGCTATTTTGTTTCTAAGTTGTTTTCAGTGAGACAGATGTTCCTTAGATCAGCTTTTAGGTTGGGAGAATATATTAAGAACCTTAACCATGCAAAAGGCTGTTTACTTGGAGTATACATTGATCACATAAAAATGTACTAGTTCATGTTGTGAAAAACAATGAAATACAATATTATTTCAATATGTAAAAAGAGTCATGCTTGTATTAATTTCTTTTAGTGGAAGGTTTGCCTTTCAACATCACAATGAAACAATGGCAGTTTCAAGGGGATCATTGGGTTAATTACTGAATTTGATTCATTCTTGACAAGTTGGAAATTTTAAAATGAAATGACTTATCAAACACTTATAAAATAGTACCCAAAATAATGGAACATTTATATGAAAAGAGTTGGACAATCAGATATGTAAACCATATACAACTCCATTATAGAAAGCTCTGAATTAGATATGAAAAATACTTATCAGTTAGTGATTATTGCACAATACTCTCTTAAAAGAAATTGCTACACATGATTTTTAGCTTTTTTTGCCAGTTGGAAACCGTCTATCTGTGACTTTGTTCCATAAAGTGAGGCAAGCGCTCAATCATGCCAAAGCAATCACTCTGAAAGAGAAATAAAAAGGCTACAGAGCGCATCCAAGACGTAAATAATCACATTCCCTGATCTTCTCCAAGAAAAGCTGCCTCCACAGAACCGAAACTATTGGTTTCTATAGTTATTTCTGCAACCATGAATGTTTACTTTTCAGGTTTTTCTAGTACAATAGAAATACAACTCAAGCTACATTAGAATTTTCTGAGTAGTTATATTGCATAAGGAAAAAGAAAAAGTGTAAAATAATGATTTGCTTTATGTAAACCAGCAAAAATGCATTTAAATATTTTAAATTGCTTTGTTATGTATGAAATTGGAAATCCAGTGTGCATTTTACTTTACAACACGTCGCCTCCCAGCAGCCAGTTTGAGTGCTAGATAACCTCATGCTATTGAGTGGTCACCACTGTGACGGGACAGGTACTGCTGTTAGGTGTTTTAAACAGATATGCCAGCTGGGAGTTTTGTTTAATGAATGTAAATGCAGTGAAATAGTGTGTGCACCTGTACACCTGCAATGCAAGCACATAATGAGCGAACACCGCTGGAAAGCCAAATTATGCAAGGCTGACTTTGGAGCATGATCATCTCCCATGTTGCCTGGGTAGCTGCAAATGATGGAAATAAAATTTTGTGTGTCACAGTGACCCTAAGATTGATGGGGCAGGAGCAGCAACAGTGGGGAAACCCATAGGGTCTGAGGACCACAGAGCTAAGCTTCAGGGTCTGAAAGTGGCTTCTTGGACACAGTGTGCCAATCTACTAAAACATTCAGAGCTGAAGGCAATGAGATGCTGGAGAGCTAACTAACTTTATTGAATGGCAACAGGGGTGCACCAGGGCCCACTTGATGCCTTGATAATCACTGAGCCTCTGCCTGGCAAGCGCCAAGTCCTGAGTTTGATCCCCAGTACTGCAAAAAAACCCCAGCAAATAATCACTGAGCCTCAGAACCAGCTGCAAGTCAGGCATGATTCTCATGAATTTGCAGATAACACCAACAAAGCTCAGCCAGTTGAGCAGTTGACCTGACATCACACAGGAAGGAGTGGAATCAGAATTTGGCTATCGGCCTGCATTGCTGTAAAACTTCCACATTCCACCCACTTCCACACCCATTCCACAGCGCCCCTTACAGGGAAAATGGTATCACTAAGAATGTGCTAGGATTGCAGGGATTAAAAACACAAAAAGCACCCCCATACCAAAAGTAGTACACCTGTGATTCTGCACTGCTTAAAAACCTCGGGTTTCCTTATTATTACCACCATGGTTTTGATGAACAGTGTCCTGGGAAAATAAGATTTACCCACTAGACAATTGCAAACAAAATCAATAGCAGCTGCTTGCAGGGCTTTATGGAGATTCCTTTCATCTGATTTCTAGAAACATACTGCCTCGTGTGAGCAGGGACCACCTACACTGTTCAGGATTTCCAAATCCTACCTGAACCAGAACAACTTTTATCTGCTTCAGACTTAAAATAGTTGGTGTTTATTTCTTCATCTTACCTTTTCTCTAAGTAAGGAGACTAAAAACAGGAAATTCATTCAGTTTGAGTCATGGACCTCCACGTAGTTAAAATCTGATTATATCCTAAGCCCTCTAGTTTCTGAACATCTTAAATTTTCTTATGTAAATATTAACTAAATATTATATCAATTTATCATTAAAAATGCTTCATCCATTTTATACAGCAGGCTACATTTGTGTTTTGTTTCTACTCACAGATGGCACAGAACCAAATTGCTTGCATTTTCTTTACACATGTGAATTAAAATAGAGTCTGGAGTTGCCAACGTGGCCAATAACCTGCTGTTGACTGGAACATCATTATCTGCAGCCCTGAAAGGTCACACTGTTTTGCTTAAGGCCTCTCATAAATTAATAGCATAGTCCAGAATGGGCTTGACCCTAATGCGCCTGACCTCCATGGAGCCCCACTAGGTTCCCAGAAGACAGCTGAGACTGGTAATGAGTTTCCTTCTGTCCTAATGATATCACGTGATCAGCATCACTAATATTCCCTGAACAACAAGCACCAGGTCCCTGATTGGGTGTCTGATGTGCATAACCACAAGCACATACAGTCCTCACAACCACACTGCAAAGCACACCTCGTGTGCGTCCTTCAACTGTCTCTTGGGGAATTGGGAGAGGAGAGACAGTCACTTGGCTAGTGGGAAGCAGAGCTGAGGCTGGGTCCAGTTCTGCAGGTGACAGAACTGAGTGCTGTGCCATAACACAGAGGGTTGTAGACTGAAGTGCAGGATATCACCACGTGGGCCACTTTAAAATGGCAAACATGTCTGCTACAGAAAAGGACCTATTTTAGCAGATCTTACCTTTTTCAGAGACCTGACTCTCACATAAATTTTTCCCAGGAAGTGATATTTCTACTAGAGTTTATCATTAGGATAATTAGGATCAACCTGGAGCATTTTTTTAATGAATCAATACAAAGGCTCTGCTGTTAGAGAGCCTCAGTTAAAATCTGACTGAGTATAACTAAGAGCTTGGTTCACGAACGCTTTATTTGCCAACAATTCTGTTCACAAACAGAAGCATTTGGCAAAATTTTGCTTCTGTGTGCAAACTCCCTGCTGGTTAACAAACACAACCATAACCATCTTCCCCCAAATCCTAAAACAAATTAAATTGGCAAACCAAAATACCACTGTACTTATCAACGATATCAACCTGGACATCCCTAACTCTTCTGTGCCCTGATTTTTTCAGCTGGTATGTGAGGATTTTAATAGTGTCCACCTTGAGGGTTCTAGTAAGGAATGAAGAAAAAAATGGATATAAATGTTTAGGTTATTGCCTAGCGTATAGCAAAAGCATTCTGTAACCACTATTAGTCTTTTTATCAATCCATTTCTGATGAGTATCTGTGATGTCAGGCATTTTTAGTGGTATTGAACATTAGCTTTAAAACCTTTTGGTAGGAACGATTCCTGGGTAGCATTCTGATTATGGAGAACAGAGCAGGCAGATTTGTCTTAGAGTTGCCTTATTAACATTTTCTTTGAGAAATATCCGCTATGCATCCCAGAACTGGTAAGCCCAGACAGACAGAAGACACAGAAAGGCTAATGCCGCTCCTAGAGTCCTATGGCCTCACCTTCAGGGTGTATCCGTATATATCCAGGTGTCCGGCTAGAGAAGATCATGCATGGTATGGGTATGATGAGGCCTTTACGTACCTGACCAGCCTCCTGGAAAAGAAATGTAAATAGAGTGCATGGTGGGAGACTTTCAAAAGGAGAGCTCCTACCAAACAGCGGCACATGGAACGGGGGCCAATGAAGTTTTATAGAACTAGACCCAACTTCACAAGTACGATGTTTGAGCTGGGGCCTGGGGATAGGGAAGATGTGGAGCAGAGAAATGCACCCAGGGCCATGAAGCAGGGAGAACAGGCTGAGCAAAGGCCTTGTTCCAGGGAAAGTGCCGGCTACTCGGGAGGTATTGCTCGAGGGACAGCCCAGGCGTGGACACGGCTGCAGTTCAGGATGTAGGATGTAGATGGAACATCAAGAAATTTGTCTGTATTTGTAGATTGGACCAGATTGTCCACAAAGGTCAGGCATTTAAAGCTCATCGTTTAGATAACGTCTTACCCTTGATGACTTTTAAATAAGGAAATAATGTGATCCAGTCTTTATTCCAGGTTGGTGAGCCTTGCTGTTCCCGTCACAGCACTGAAAGGATTTAAAACGATCTAGGTGGGATGGTGTCAGAGACTCTGGCCAGAGAGACCGAAGTTAATGCAGCACCTAGCACTTTCGGAGCGTGGCCGTGAAAGACTGGGCGAGGTTTGTAAAATAAGTCCTTCCCTGTTCCTCTTCCCTTTATCCCACTGCGGATCACAGATGATTATATGAAATCATTGCTGTCAATAAGGAAGAAGGGAACCGCTAAGGATTCCACAGCTGGTGTGTGGTGATCCCCAGCCACAGAGAGGTATCAGTCTCACCACCTTGGCAAAAGTAGGACGTCCCTGTACCCACACCCCCTTCTATCCAGGATTCACTAGATGATGTTCTCTGGCTGAAAAAGAGCATGAAAGAATCAAAAAGAAAGGAGACAGGACACACACAGTCGGCTACTGTGCTTTGCACCCTGCAAAACCACAGCAGTTTGGTGATGGTGGATGTGGAGAGGTGGTGGGGCTAGGGCTCTGTCTTCTCTTCTGTATTTTTACTTTGAAAATGAAGCCTTATTAGTGTTCTTAATCACTGACAAGCAACTTGTTTCATTTGAAGCCCAAGACAGAAATTGTACCATTTACACCGATGATGATACACTCAAAGTTTTAATTGCTTGAATTATATTTATACTACGCAAATAAAAACCAGAAAAGCTGAGCAAAGAGTTCCTTCAATTTCTCTGTGGTAATGCTAGAAACAGTCAAGGAGGTGAGATTGGAGAGCAACAGCTTCCTCGGCATTGCTGGGAGCAGGGGCTCCTGGACACAGGGGCACCTGGCTTTGGGGAGCAGCTTGGGACCCTAGCAGTCACTACTTCCATGATGGGCGCTGAAGCAGTACACAGCAAAACAGGCAGTGATCACACTCTCTCAGGCACACATTTCTTGTATCTACAGGGTTGAGCCAGTATCTGACTTCTCCACCTCTCTAAAGAAACTTCTCTCCCACTTGTCTGTGACTTAATAATGACAAGAATTATTTTTGCTTGTTAAGAATTTTGTCTTCATATGCATATGGGTTAAGTATCCCTTATCTGAAATGATTGAGCGTGGAAGTATTTTAAATTTCAGATTGTTTCTTTTTTGAATTTTGAAACACCTTGTCTTGGTTACTTTTTTCTCATTGCTGAGACAAAATACCCAACACCCAAAATGAAGGAAGGAAAGGTTTATTTAGCTTGTAGTTTGTGGAGGTTTCAGTCCATACTTGGCTGGTTCTGAGGCAGAGTGGCACATGGCACAGGGCAAACCGTTCATGGCAGCAGAGCACAGCAAGAACAACCGTCAAAAGGGAGGAATGGCTGCAAGCAGCCTCTTTTCTTCCCTTACATTGTAAACAGCCTACCCCCACCCAGGGGGAGTGTAGCTCTCACACAATCTCCATGCCCTCCCCTTCCACAGGCTCAGGATGTGTACAAGGTAAGCATCCTGGCTTCCTCTTGAGTCACTCAGCCAAACCTCTAGACTCCCCAAGTTCACACAATGTATCAACCATAACATACCTGCATATATATAATGACATATTTTAGGCCTGGGACCAAGCCAAACATGAAATTGTGTTGCATACACGTCTTACACACATATAAGATCATTTTACACAACATTTTTAGTGTATCTGTGTTTTGACTACAATGTATCACATGAGGTCAGATCGGTGATGTCAACATGTTGACAGGCTCTCAAAAAATTCTGAATTTTGGGTCATTTCTGGAATTTTTGGTTTTTGGACTAGGACTGCTTGATATGTACTTTTAGAAACCCTTTGTAAAGACAAGAAGGATGTTGATTGTATGATATTCTCATAGTAGTTAACATCAGGGGCAATATTATCTGGAAAGACATAAAGAAGACTATTGAAAAAACCAGAAATTTGGAGCTTTAACGAAAATCATTTTCCAGCCTGAAGCAAGCAGGATGGTAACTTGGGGTTATGTCACCACCAACATTCTTTCCCTCTGCTTCACTGGAAAGGTGACTCAAGCTTTCTGACTTTCCAGCTGTTTCTAATCAAGTTAAATGAAAACTAAAACCATGCTCTGAACTGAATCCAAGCCATCCCCCAGCAGACATTGGTCTTGCTCAAGCAGCCTAGCTGGTGTGTGTGTGTGTGTGTGTGTGTGTGTGTGTGTGTGTGTGTGATCTCGTTATCATTAACAGTGCCCATGTTTCATTTCTGAGAGACAAGCAGACGGTTAGGTACTGTTCTTTACACTGATCTGCTCGCCTAGCCCCCTTTCCTGTGTGGTCTTGCTCCAGGAAGAGTGTGCCAGCCTCTGGCATTTGGTCCACACTGGTGTTTGAAATGGGCCAGATATGATAACCAAGGCCTGAGATGACATCAGAGGCTTGAGAATCAGCCAGATGTGGGGGTATTTCAGCCACCAAAGTCAGAGAACATTTCCAGAAGGGAGACCACATTGCACTCTTCATTTTGACTGTAATACAAATGTCCCTGGTAATCTATTGGTAGAACATATTCCACAATACTGTAAAGAAAGAAGGGCATCATGCACATTAGAGTCAGTAGGGTATACATGTAATTGGTAAAGCACAGCCTCTAAAAACATGCAAATTGTGATCCCCCTCCAGCGTTCACCTCCTGGGCACCTCTGCAAAAGTCATTTCGCCTCTTCTCTAAATATCAGCTTTCACACCTGTGTAGTGGGGAGAATGCTGCTGTCCCTGGGTTATGGAACGCCTGGTTCACAATGAAGGAGGAAACAGAAGGCAGAGGGTGAGAGCAGAACCAGGACTCAGCTTCAGAGTCTGGCCTCCACCTGGAAGTTGCTACAGAACCAAGAGGTAGATACAAGGAAATATAGGTTACTTTCCTGGGTTGAATAAGAAGGAACGTTTTACTATAATGATAGAGGCAAACAAAGAAACCACAGGAAAACATAAAAGGAAAATATATAAGTGTAATCACAGATCTTTTAAACTTTTCATATTAAAGAGTTTAAATAAATGTAAGAAATGTAATAAACAGCAAAAACACAACATTTTCGGTTAGTATTTTAATATTAAAAAGTCTTTAAAAGTTTTTTCAAAGGTGAATGTTTACATACTGTCTGTATGTCTCCGCAAAGTTTCATGTACTCATAGGTGGGACTCTTCAGAGATGCCTGGATCTAGGGTGTATGAATATGGATAGGGTGTGTGATCGCTAAATTACTTCACTGATTGGCTTAGCATAGTTCTGGGTGTGGACAATGGGAAGGTCCAGTATGGGTGGCACCAACCAATATGCTTGTAGCCTGAATGAAATAAAAGGGAAAGGGAAGCTTGCTGCTTACCTGCCCTACCACAGACTTGGAGACAGCCCACTGAAATCTCTACAAAGTGTGAGCTAAAATAAATATTTCCTCCTTAACTTTTAAGTGTTGAGTAATTTGTGCCAGCAACGAGAAAGTAACTAAGACAATATTCATTAAAAAAAAATATGGTCAAAATTCACAAAAGTAGAATTATAAATGGCCAATAAATGTGTAAGAAAATATCTTAAACAAGAAAAACTGTCTGGAATGGTTCCTAGATTGAGGAAATGTCCATGTTCCAATGGCCTTTCCTTGGTCCCCCTTTCCCTTTGCTTCTTTGCACTCCCTGAGTCTGTGGGTGGACCTTTTGTAATATATTCTCTGCCAACTTCCAGCATCCTCTCCTGCTACTCTCTTCACCAGGTGGATCCAGCAACAGAGGAGGCACATAACATTCTCAGAGTGAATTTTCCTAGTGTTGATTCCTTGTGAGTTACTCTGCTGAATATGAGTCACAGTCCTGCAAGGACACTGATCCCTGAGTCAGTCGGCTAGTGGGCGAGCCCCGCTCATGCTAAGAACATCTCACCAGCTGCACTTTATTGTTGCACAGTCACTGTGAAGTTGTTCTGCTAAAGTAATAAACGCTGTTTCTTTGAGCGAAATGGCCATCACAAAGAAATGTGCACCATGGCGGAAATTAAGTCAAAGTACAGAGACATTAGGACAATTTGTTCTTGGTCATAAGAGAGAAATCTTGGCTACACAGTGTGCCTTTTAGCAGCAGCAGTAGTGTTTTTCCCAGCAGAGCATCCCAGCAGGCCTTGAGCCTTACCCTTTCTGAGCATTAAGTAGTGTGCTGTGTTGCTCTTCTGTGCACACGTTTTCCTGGAGACTGTGGTGCCTTTGCTTGTCTTTAACCCCTTGTTTTCCTTCTCCAAATGCATATGGCCCTTCCCCTAATAAGCCTGCTCTGCAGACAGGAAGAAGGGTCGCATCATCTTGTGGTTTCATAATTGCTATATGCAAAGTATACCATGCAGGTAGAAGGCCTGGACTCCAGAGCCAGCCTGGGTTCCATCCCACCCCTGCCACTTACCACTGGGTGGCCTTGAGCCAGTGACTCAGCCTCTCTGTAGCCTATTTTCCTCACCTGCACCATGGTGGTAGTTCCGCCTCAAAGGGTAAGTCTTCAACAAGCTACTTGATGCAGACTGCTCAGGAAGCAACAGTTTATTGTTCTCACAAGAAAGTATTGCTCAATTGTGCCAGAGCTTTTGTATGGTGGTTCTGAGCTTCCTCGTGAATGGACAACTGCTACTTCCACTCTCCTTGCTCTGGGAAATGAAGCTGCCAAATTCAGACAAGCTTTGTAACATGGGTTTGATCTAGTACTGCAACCTCTGTTGATAATGCCCAGCCTTTGGAACAATTGCCAATTTGGTTGCCCTAGCCCCACCTTCTGGGTTTATGAGGAAAGGGAAGATGGCCCCCTCTGATGGGGGAGTGCAGGTCCTCAGGGCCATGCCCACGTCCTCTGATCTTCCCTCAGCTCCGAGGGGCTGCTTAACTCAGAAAAAACTACTAGGGGCCTCTTCCTGATGACCGAGTCACCCCAGTGTGGCTTCCTCCCAATCACTATATTTCTTCCACCCTGGCTCCCATCTGGACAGTTACCCCAACTCTGCTTCCTCTCAGCTTAGCACCCCGGCCCTCATGGGATGTACAGAAAGCTCAAGAGCAAAGACGAAAAAGCCTTTCTCTGCTCTGTCTTTGATTTATGCTGGGACCTCCAGCTTGTCACAGGACCCCCTGCCAGAATCCTACATTTTTCAGACCCCAAGATTTCCACCGCAGTCCATCAGACATAAAACCTTCTCTGTCAGCAAGCTTCTCCCACAATCCCTTGGAGGAGAAAGAGGGCGTGGCTCCCCTACTTCCTGCTCCCCGGGTCCCTTTCCCTGTGTGAAACTCCTTGGCCTGGGCAGCCAAGCTGTTGCTTCGCACAGCTTTCCTCCCTTCCCATCAGAGCTCACTAGTCCCTGACTTTCCAGCAGGCCTATTTTGTATCTGAAACATCCTAATTTGCATGTCAGACTCCAGCCGTTAATGTTTTCTTTTTCTTGGCATTCATACTGTAACAATTTAAGTGCCCTGAAGGCACATGGAGAAAGAAGGTTAAATACAGCAAACACCCACATAGGTTCCCACACAAAATACAAAATACCACTCTGATTGAGTTTGTTTCCCACTTAGGCCTCTGTGGAGGTGTGGGCTTTTGTGCCCTTCACAGAGCTGGGCTTGAGTTCTGACCCTACCAGTTATCTAGTGTCCTGAGACAAGTCCCTTAGCCTGTTGTTTTATATATACATAGATATATAGGTATATATCTACATATATATATCAAAAAATGTTTTCCCTATTGTTATGGTTGATGCATTGTGTCAACTTGGGGAGTCTAGAGGTTTGGCTGAGTGACTCAGCAGGAAGCCAAGGTGCTTGCTTTGTATACATCCTGAGCCTGTGGAAGAGGAGGGCATGGAGACTGTGTGAGAGCTACATGCCCCCTGGGTGGGGGTAGGCTGTTTACAATGTAAGGGAAGGAAACTTTGCCGTCATTCCTCCTTTTTGCTCTGGTTGTTTTGCTGTGCTGTGCCACCATGAACTGTAGCCCTCTGCCATGTGCCACTCTGCCTCAGAACCAGCCAAGTATGGACTGAAACCTCCACAAACTGTGAGCTAAATAAACCTTTCCTTCCTTCATTTTGGGCACTGGGTATTTTGTCTCAGCAATGAGAAAAAAGTAACCAAGACATATTTTAATTTTTTTATTTTAAATTTTTCTTTTATGGGTACCACGCACATGAGAATATTATTTGGGATTTTATCGAGGGTGAAATAACTTAATACGTGGGAAGTTTTCTGAACCATGCCTTCCATGTATTAGGTGCTTAACTGATGAGAAACATTACCATTAGCTCAACACTTGGTCCAGAGTAGTTTGCTCAATAAATGTTAGACGAAAGATCACACAATGAGACAGTAATAAACCCTGAAATGTAGATCAGGAAGTCTGATTATCAACATAGGAATACAACTTTGCATCGTCCATGCTCCCCTCCCCCTCCAAAGCCGCCGAGTATAAGATAGGAGCAGAACGGCCGCTTACCTGTTCCAACCACAGGGCCAGCCCTTAGGTTTGGAAAGGAAGATTTGCCCTTCAGCTAATGCTGCACATTTAAACCATTCAGCTCTTCTTCCCAGAGCTACTTCTTAAAACAATAACCTAAAAGAAAGTGAAATTGTAATACTAATAGTGTAGGAAAGTGTTAGGTAAATTTCCTGGAGAGACCTAAAGGACTCTGGCCATACTGACAGAGAGCCCAGTTCAAAGAACAACTTGGACTAGACCAGCTTAGTGAGCTTAGGGAAGTCTCCCGCACCCCTGCTAGGGTAATGGTTTTCCAGAGCACTAATGGAAACAGCAGAGGCAGGATCCAAAGTAGAAAGGATCCTTGGGCAAAGGCGTGTGCACCCTGCTCCCATCCAACCTTACAAGGAAACTCCCCTGGTCTCAGCAAGCGCTGCCTGGTGGGAGTCCTTGCTGTGCTGCAGTCTGGCACACAGCCTTGGCACCTGGCAGGGGCCCGCAGAATAACTAAGTGGGAACCCACTACAAGACAGACTTACTTTGACTAGGGCTTAGAAGACAGTTCACACTACAGAGGTGACAAGAACACAACCCTGAGAATCAAAAGATGCACAACCTACTGGGAGCGTGTAACGGTTGGAACACTGTGTCAATTT
Organism: Dinomys branickii; assembly: GCA_004027595.1. Classification (NCBI taxonomy): domain Eukaryota; kingdom Metazoa; phylum Chordata; class Mammalia; order Rodentia; family Dinomyidae; genus Dinomys; species Dinomys branickii. The sequence continues at coordinate 55,065 of PVLD010009452.1, read as the reverse complement.
GAGAAATTAGTTAAGTGATTCAGCAGGGGGCCAGGGTCCTCACTTTGTAAACATCCCAAGCCTGTGCACGAGGAGGGTGCGGATATGGTGTGGGTGTAAAGGACGCACGCTCAGGTAGAGAGCCAGCTTACGATAGAAGGGAGGAAAAGAGGCTTGCTTCCTCTCCCCTTTTGCTCTTGTTGCTTTTGCAATCTTCTGCTGCTTTGAAGTGTTGCCCTGCACCATGCGGAATTGCCTTGGAGCCAGCTGATTATGGACTGAAGCCTCCACAAACTGTAAGCTAAATAAACCTTTTCTTTTTTAATTTTGGGTATTTTATTTCAGCAAAGAGAGAAAAGCATCTAAGACAGAGCCCTGGTTCACATGAGCTGCCTGACTCTGGGAAAGCCTCGACACCTGTTTGGTCCTCTTATTACCTATATGAGATGTCTAAATTGCTTCCAGAAAACAATCTTATTCTTTATGTATCTGAAGCATGATGCCCTAGGTTCTCAATGCTGCATTTACTTCTGTAGCCCTTGGGTTTGGTCAGCATCCCATTAAAACCTTCTTGGAAAGGAAGGCACTGAGTTACTTCCACCCCAAAGCCCTGGAATGACAGTAATCTTACTTTTAATGGACCTCTTGTACAGAAAAAAAAATGGTCTAACTGCTTACACTTTGAACTCCTTGTCACAAATTTGTTTAAAGACACTCATAAATTTTAATGTGAAATTCTTTGTGAATATATCAACAGCAGCAAAATTTAAGTAATTTCTTAGCAATACTCTCCCATCTTTAAATATTAAATTCACTTCTGTTATTCTGCTCACTCCATCATGAGATGTATCTAGTGATACCCCACAAATTTTCCTCAAAACATTCAGTGGCCTGAATTTTATTGCTGTAAGAATCTTGCCTGAATTATTTGTCATCTTAAGAATATTTTAGAAGTGCTGATAGATAATCTTTAATATTGGATTCATAAAAGTTTATGTTTCATATACTCTGTATGGACTTAAGAAAGTACCGTTTGGGGGACAATCCAAGTAGTGTCTTCAGCTCTATCACATTCTGCCCCTCAATGATCTTTCCCTTACTTTACATGTGCGCTATAGTCCAGTGGCCTTGTCAAAATGCAAACAATTTTAATGTGAAATTCTTCGTGAATGTATCAAGGCAAGGCAAGGCAAAAAAATTTATTTCCTATTGTGATGTACTAAGAGGTGAAACCATGTGGAAATTGTGAAAAGGTGATAAGAACTTTGGCTTCACGAATGGATTAATCCATCCTTGGATTAATTAATTGATGGGTTATCTCAAGAGTAGCACTGTTGTAAAAACACGCTCTCCCTGGCCAGCTTGTTCTGCCACCATTTGGTGCAGACCTGCCTCATGCATCTGACTCTGCAGCATCCCCTACCAACCAAAAGACCTCATCAGTCAACTGTCATTGAAGAATAAACTAATATTATTGGTTAGTTTTACATGGCTGAGACAAAATCCCCAACATACAAAACTTCAAAGAAGAAGGGTTTGTTTTGGCTCATGCTTTCCGAGAAACCAGTCCATGGTCATCTAATACCAAGGCAGAAACATCATGGCGGAAGAGTGTGACAGAAGAAAAATGCTTAGTTCAGGGCTTCCAAGAAGCAGACATGGGGAGGGGCAGGGACCAGATAAATGTCTCCAAGGTCATGGTCCCAGCCCCCAGCCAGACACACCCAGAAGGGGTGCTTTCTAACCTCTGCAGCATTTCTTAAGCCAGTCAAATTGACAATGAAGAGTAACCATTACAATTAATCAATTATTTAAATACTATGACAATGTAGCCAAAATGAGAATAAATACAGTGACGTAGGCTTCAATCAAACTATGAAGATGAAAAGGATATTTAGTTATGGCTTTCAGTTATTAATTTTTTCACCTTAGTTTTCTTCAATTTCAAAGTCTTCATTTAGTGTAGTAATTTCTCACTTTCCATAGTATCTCCAGTTGTCCAAAATCATTCCTATGTTCTATTTTAAATTTCTATATCATATTCTATTGCTAATTTATCCATACAGACTTTAAATACTATTCAATTTCTTTTCTGGGATCTTTTGAAATCATCTCATTTTTCTTTCTGGTTGCTGCTTTCTTCTCTGTAATGTTGTGGCATCCTAGGATGTCACAGTTTTTATAGACAATCACTAATTGCACTTATTTTCTGAGCTCTATATTTAGCAAAATTGTGTTTGAAAGCAAACTATCAGAACTGTAATCTTCCCCCAAAGGCAATGCTACATTAATGAATCCGCCAATAAAGCTTCGAGAAATAAAGAGATCAGGAAATGGTTTGTACTGAGCCGTGCTGAAGTATGCCTGGTTCTCTTCCAAATGGAAAATTATGCTACCTTCTTCCCGAGTGACCCACAATCCCCTGCAATCAACAACTGGTAGGCACTTGATCTGAGCTGAAAGACTTCCTAAAATGGTACAGTTGCTCTACCACCAGATACTTTTTGTGTATAAATGCAAAGATAAATCAACTTTTATGAAGATAAGTACATTTTCTCTAATGGACTTTGGACAAAACATAATTAGGAGGAAAAACACAAAACACAAAATACAATAAGGAGGAAAAATGTGAAACTATTCAAAAACTGAATTATCAAGCTAGAAGTTTGATGAAAAAGTAAAATCAAAGAGTGTGACATGCAAAGGGCTTGGAGATGATCAAAGGGCCCAGTCACATTAAGAATCAGCCAGTGAGGTACATCAGCCAGAGGGCACTTGCCCAAGCCTCCCTGGGAATTACTGGTAAAGCACAGATAAACTGCAGGCCTGTTCCAGTGCTTCTACTGGGGTCTCTCAGAGATGTCAAAATCAGTCTCATTGAACCCATGGCTGTAGTACAACATATTATACCACTCTGGAATTATAGTGCTGTTTTGGTTACTTTTCTCTTGTTACTGAGACGAAAAAAACCAGTGCTCAAAATTAAGGAAGGGAAGATTTATTTAGCTCACAGTTTGTGGAGGTTTCAGTCCACACTTGGCTGGCACATGGCACAGGGCAACCATTCATGGCAGCAGAAAACAGCACAGCAACAAGAGCAAAAGGGCGGAGTGGCAGCAAGCAGCCTCTTGCTCTCCCTGGGGCAAAGTACCTGCCCCCGGGCAGTGTAGCTCTCACAGCCATAATCAATCAAACTCTAAAAGGCCATCCCATGACTGCCTGAGGATCTGGGGAGACAGGCAGACAGAAACCATAACAAGTGGCTACCCTGAAATTGGACAGCAAGTAATTGTAGGGCATATTGTCCTGTTGTTTGGATTTCAAAAATATATACTTTTGTATTTAAGTAAGAGTTCTATTAGGACTGTTAAAGTTGCCTGAATAATTTCCCTGTAGTTCTCAGTTCTTTTAGTGTATTTGTGGTCTGTTTTCAGCATGCTGTGGTAAAGGTACATTCATATTTCCTGCAGTGTAAGTATGTTTTATAAACAAGAAGACATTTGTGAAGAGGAAAGTTTTAATCAAAACATTGGGTAGGAAATTCCACGTTTCTTTGGCCAGCCTTCCACAGAGAAGAGAATGAGTGTGTTGATTTTTCTTTTGGGTTTGATGTTTCTTCTTCAGTCTTAGTCGTAGCACTAGTGCATGAAAATTTCACAGCACTGGATTTTAGCAAACGGAATGAAATAGAGCAGTCATCTAAGCAAACAAGCCATCTGGGAAGAAGCCAAGCACCTGACTTTCTAAGATACATAGTTTCATTTGGGATAGCCTCTCCCTTTCTGTGTGGAGTACAACTTATATAGGCACCCACTGCCTGTAAACTGCCCACGTTTTTCTATGATTAAACCTAAAGTCAACCCTACACCTCCTCTCTTCCTGAAGATTGAAAAATCAAGTCAGTTCTGAGGATGTCTGTCAGTGCATTTTAGGATGGGCCCTGCCCCTTCTTCCGGTCCCTGAAGGATGATGTAGATTCCACTGCCTGATCCAACATTTCAGCCAGAGCAGGGGTTGACGCTGGAAAAAGCTTGTGTTTTCCAGTTGTTATGCAACTCTAGGGGCTCCTAGGAAGAACAGTCCTACCTGCTCCTTGGATATGAACCTTTCTGGTACCTGCCAGGGAGAATTCCTCTCCCTATCTCCCTCTGGGCAGCAGGATGCCCACCCTTGTCTGCATATGTCTCCGATTCAGACCACTGGCTTTTCTCTAATTACGGGTACATGTTCTGGTGTCTCCGTCTTTTTTCACATGGCTCCCTCTGTTTGCAATGGCCTGGTCCATGCTACTCAATAATCTTGTCTCAAAACATTACTCAATCCTGGGAAAGTTTTGGTAACTGTTGGCCCTTGTACTTGTGCAGCACCTAAAGAAAGTCACAGCTGCCCACTTTGGCCCAGGGTCATTAACTGTTCAGATCCTGTGGACATTTGTGACTTAGACCCTAAACCATTGAATTCTACAACCAGTTTTTAAATTGGACTCACTACAAGGCAAAGCAGAAGAAATATGACTAGGGTTGCAATTATTAGAAATAAAGAAAAATAACAGCAGAATGGAGAATTTGGAGGCCTGTCCTTAGCCCAGTCTGCCACTAACAGACTGCATGGCTGGTAAATATTTCAGCTTCCCTGGGCCTCCATGCCTCACCTACACAGTGATGGAGCAGCGTATGTGAAGGTCTTTCAATTTGCTGAGGCAGCTTTCTGATGGGCCGGCCTCACCTTGAAGCTCTTCCCTCCAATGACTGATTGCCTTCTTCTTCAAGTGCACTTAGCTCATCTACTCATGAAGGAGCACTACTGCTCTAGATCAAGGAATTTCCTCCCACTGCTGGTATGAGCCTGCCAGGAAAACAAACAAACAAACAAAATGTTTAATCTATAATTAAGAAAAGGTTTGAAAGTACTGCAGATCTATGATATCAAATAATTTTGTCTTAGAGTTTGAACTCTGAGATTAAAACAATTTGTGTATGACCTCTTCCTCCTTCTCCCCCCACACATCTTCTCCTCCTCGTCCTCCTTCTTCTTCTCCTTCTTCTTCTTCGTCTCCTCCTCCTCCTCCTCCTCCTTCTTCTCTTTCCCCCCTCCCACTCCCCATCTCTCCTCTTCCTCTTCTTTTTAGTACTGTGGACTGAATGGATCCAAGGCTTTTACCCTGAGCTACATCCCCAGTCTTTACATTTATTTTTTTATTTTGAGATAGGCTTCACTAAGTCACTTAGCTGCCCAGGCTGGGCTTAAATTTATATTTCTCCTGCCCAGCCTCCCAGTGAGCTGATTCCTTAGTTTTCTCATTGCTAAGACAAAATACCTGATGCCCAAAGTTAAAGGAGGAAATATTTATTTTAGTTCATAATTTGCAGAGGTTTCAGTTTATATTTGACTGGTTCCAAGGCAGGGCAGCACAGCAGAGGAGAGACAGCTCATGGTGGGCAGAAGGCAGGAGGCAGCAAAAGAGCAAAAGAGTGAAGCAGCAAGAAAAACAGACAGTAGACAAGCAATGCCCTCCCTTTCCATCCCTTATATTCTGTCAGTGCTAAACACCCTTAGGGGAGGTAGCACTCACACCCAGGGTGGGCTTTCCCATTATCTACACCCAAAACTATGCCAAACCAATCAGTGGACTAATTTACCAATCACACTCCCTTGATCCTAGCATCACATCCTTAATCCCTGCATCATACACTCTAGATTCAGCAACCTCTGGAAAAGTCCCAGTTGTGACCGCATGAGGCTTTGGGGGGACATCTGGATGAAAGCCATAATAGCTGGGGGGACCTTCATATTGTTCTACATTGTATTATACCTGTATGGCCACCTATGGTGATATATTGGGTTAAACTGTATATATATTTCAAAGCTCAAACTTTTCTAAGAAGTTCTATAAGAGCCCTGAGTCAGAAATAACTTCTTTCTGGTGTGAACCTCTATTTGGGTAATATGTACCTTTCTCTGTCTTACTTTCTACACTAAAGGCACCTGAGAACAGAGTACATTAAGTCTTGTTTACTAAAGAATAGCCACAGAATTTTAGTATGTTCACAACATGTTTTCTGAAAAAACAAAATGATGTATACTCAGATTTCACTGTGATAATGCTGTGTTCACTAAAACATTCAGTGACCTATAACACTAGCATATCTTTCTTCCTTAGAGGTCACAGGGCTGAAGCTGAAGGAGACACTTCTGTCTGGAGCTCATACTTCTGATCATAGATAGAAACAAAAATTCTGTGGAAAATTTCAAAGCTTCTTTAAACATAACTTCACTCATTCCATGAGTCAAAGCAAGTTACCCAGGCAAACACAACTTCACTTGGAGCTATATTCCTCCTGGGTTGGAGGTAGGGCAGGCTCACAGGGGAGAAGGGATATTAACTGAAAAACAATACATTGACCCCAAGCCGGGTGTGGTGGCACATGCCTGTAGTCCCAGAACTCGGGAGGCTAAGGCAGGAGGATTATTGTGAGTTCAAGGCCAGCCTGGGCTAAAAAGTGAGCTCAAGGCCAGCCAGAAGTGCATAGCAAGACACTGTCTCAAAAAAAAAGTTCAATACATTGACCCCAGAAATAATGAAGAATAAAGACAGAAGAGAAACAGATCCATAAAGAGGATTCAGGGCTATAGCAAATGTAACCCCAAGCTAGTGAATACCCTCAAAGAGCTTTCCCATTAACTTTCCACATTTATATCTTTCTGCTTGAGGAATCATCATACATATAGCTCTAGGCTGCTGATACAACATGCTCAGGTGAATAAACATCATAGGCAAAGTAACATCAGAGATGACAGTGTAGCATGAGGTCCAGGCTGTGCACTGAGATATTCAGAATGAGTAGTTCTTTCCATGTTAGATTTAAAAAAAAATAATCTTAATGTATTGAAGTTGTTTCTTTTTAAAAAATGTTTAACACTTTTACTGAGGTATAATTTACACATCATAAAATTCACTCATCTAAAGTCTACCATTCAGTGGCTTTAATATAGTCCCAGAATTGTGTAGCCATTTCCACAGTCTAATTTTAGAACATTTTTATCATCTCAAAAAGAAACCCCTAAACCCATTAAGTGCCCCTCTCTATTTACTATTTCCTAATCCTCCTTGCTGGAGTCTGATTGCTGTCTCTATAGGTATGCCTATTCTGGGCATTGCACAGAAATAAAATTATACAATATATAGTCTTTTGCAACTTCTTTCTTTTACCTTGCCTCTGTTTCCAAGACTCACACATTTTGCAGCTTACAGTGGCACTTTATAAATCTTTATAGCTGAAGAATATTCCATTAGGTAGATATACCACATTTTGTTTGTCCATTCATCAATGGACATTGGGGCTGTTTTCATTTCTTGGTTTTTATGTATTGTGCTGCTAATGAACACTTAGGTACAAGACCTTATATGGACACGTGTTTTTGTCTCTCTTGAGTTCCAATCTGTGAGTGGAGTCACTGGATCATATGATAACTCTGTTTAACCTTTTGAAGAAATGCCAGTTCGTTTTCCAAAGCAGCTGAACAAAGCTGGTTTTCCAGTTTATCTGTATCATCACCAACACTTACTCTAATCTGTCTTATTCTTCCTGAATTTAGTCTTCCTGGATTTCATTTGCATTTCCTTAATGGCTAGTGTTGTTGAATATCTTTTCATGGGCTTAAGGACCACTTGTGTAGCATCCTTGGAGAAATTTCTTTGCTCATTTTTAATTTCTTTGCTTTTATTATCAAGTTGTAAAAGTTCTTTATATGTTCTGGATACCAGTCCTTCATCAGATAGACAATTTGCAAAATTTTTCCCATTCTGTGGATGCCTTTCATGTTCTTGACATCAGAGAATAAAGTTCTCTTGTCTGAGCCATTAAGTCTCACTGCTTCCAGGCCACACTGCCTTGCTTTAGCTGTAGTAATATACTGGGATAGGATACTGAAAGCTACAGTTTCCCTGCCTTTGTTCCCAGATTTTAACTTCTCTATTCAGTTTGTCAGCATGAAAGGAGTTAAATTGACCCTGAGTGTGACTGTACCTCCATGAAAAGCCACAACAATCACATGTTCTATTTGAACACCAGCAACACTGGACAAGTCACTAAACAATGATCCAACTCAGCTGCGCTCTGAGCGGCACCTTTGCATCGGTATCTGCTGTCACTTAGCTGGAGCCCTCTCCACCATAACAGGAGTCAGGTTGCCTGCCAGGGCCTTTCAGATCACAGTAGCACAAGTGCTAGATCTCAAGCTCACATCACCACGAGAATTCCTTTTTTGTTGTGTTAAGAAATCACGTAACTCTTCACATTGGCTCCCCGATCATCTATTTAGAGCATGCTGGCAGGCACAGTGCATACTGCATGGACTGTGAATCAAGCGTCTCCCTTGCCATGGTTTCAGAGCTTCTCCAGAGAGCTTCATTATTTCCAGCTAATGTCCCATGACCTGTGTGTTCTCAGTCCTCTGATCTAAAAGCTAAAGATAAAAAGTCACTGAAAATGCTAAACCCATCAATTTCCGAGCATGAATGTGTCTTTGTTAAACCTGGACTCTCTTGAGAGCCCTTTGTTTCTCAATAGGCAGGAGGGCATTGTTGGGTAAAGCCTGATTTTAGTTCCCTGGGTCTTTCATTTCTAAGTGTGCATGGAGCCATTAAAGGTAGGATGTTCTAAAATCATTATCAAAAGTGAATAAACCAGGCATAGAATGCACACTTGTCTTCCTAGCTATGCAGAAGGTGGAGGCAGGAGGGTTGTAAGATCTAGGTCAGCCTGTGTAATTTAACAAGACCCTGACTCAAAACAAAAAGGGCTGGGGATATAGCTTAGTGGTAGGTCACTTGACTGACATGTATAAGGTCTTGGGTTCAACCCCTGGGTAACAGCAAAAATAAAAAATCAAACTAAATGACCTAGAGAAATTAGAAGCAGTTTTATGGAGCACTCTGCTGTTGGGTCTTAAGCAAACAGAGTTATAAATACTGGTCTCACCACTCTTGCTATTTTGTGCAATGACTCCATGGGAGGATGGCAACACTCCCTGGCTCAGGTAGAATTCCAGGAACAGCTCCCCAGGCTGAAATGTGCCCCAGGAGGTTTCCTGAAGGGAGTACAGGGTCAGAACTGGGCGCAAGGAGGCTGAACTGCGATGCAACTACACAGAGGCCACAGCCAACCGTACAGGGAGTGTTGAACTGGGAAGACCCCTCAAGGTCATCCAGAAGCAGCCAGGAGACTCTGTCTCTGCAGCCAGGATTGACTAGCCGCTGGTATGGGCTGTCCATGGAGTTTTGGCTTGACCTTGGTAGGCAGTTCCTGGGAGAGGCTCAGTAATGTACTGTGAGTTTCAGACTGCTGGCAGCTGCAGGAATAAGTGGCTTGGTCATCACTTGACTGCGTACCAGGCGACAGCGCACCTTGCCTTTGCCTCATCCTGCAGGTGCACTCTGCAAATGGCATGACTCTCATCCACTCCACCCTGCCTAATTGTCCCAGCCTTTTAATTCCTTCCTTTACCATCTGCTACCAGGGATTTAGGCATTTCAGGATATGGGTAAGGGAGTGCTGATATGAACTGGATGTCCTCTGTCTAGTCCCAGAGCACTGTCATTTCATACCAAGGTCCTGATGTTGGCATAGCAGCCCTGCCTTGGGTGGGAGTTGAGCCTTTTCTGGTCTGTAGCTCTGACAAAGGTCCTGGGCCCTATAGGAGATAGAAGCCTCTTAATCTGCAGGCAGGCCCTCTGGCTTCCGTGGGTGACCCTGAATTGGCTTTAATTGTTCTGGGTGTTTTCTAGGTATCAGTTGACCTTAAGGTGAGAGCTCTCTGTTTCTACTGTCACTGTAATCCTGGCTTTCTCCAAACTTTGCACACACGGGGTAATTTAGAGCAGCATTGCATTTCCTTCAGCTAATACACAATCTCAGTGTGCCTCTGGTAAAAGTTTTAGCAACTGGGCTGTGTATTAATTTCCTAACACTATCCCTAATAAATTGTCACAGACAAGGGCTTAAATAAGAGAAGTTTGTTCTCTCACAGCTCTGACTGCCGCAGGTCTGAAATCAAGGGGAGGACAGACCTTAGCACCCTCTGAAGCCTCTAGGGAAGAATCCTTTCTTGCCTCTGCTGGCTCTCACAGTATAAGATTCCTGGAATGGTGACTGCATAATTCTGTCATCTGTTTTCATCTTCAGGTAGCCTTCTTCCCTGTGTCTCTCTATTTCTTTGCCTCTTCTTATAAGGACACCAGTCATTAAATTTGAGTCCCACCATGAATTCAGGATGATTTTACCTCAAGACTCTTACCTAGTTACGCTAACCCACTTCCTAATGAGGCCATAATCCAAGGCTCAGATGGATATGTATTTTGAGAGCGCTCTATTAACCAGCAACTTCACACTGCCTTTTTGTGCTTGACTTACTAGCAGTGATGGGCTCCTCTTTGCCAGAGAGGTAGCAAATGACCCCGTTCTAGAACCCCACATTGGTTTGCCACATTGTCCCCCAAATCACCCAACTTTAGAGGTTGGGTTCTCCAAAGAACAAACCCTGAACCAGAGTTCGGCCTGTAGAATGTTTATGCCTGTTGGTGCATGGGTTAAAATTGTGAGAACACACACACACACACACACACACGGCACACACAGGCACAGAATTATTGTTTGTTAGGCTCTTTGCAACAGGAGCAGGACTAGGATAAGATAAGGAAAGCACCTGGATGCAATATTTAAAGAAGTTCACATTGTGAGGTGCCTATCCTGCCCCTGTAGGACACCAAAAGTGAGGTCATCCCTAAATATTATCCCCTAGGCACTCCCCTGACTCACCAGGGTCCTGATCCTAGACCGACCAATGCTTCTCAACAAGTTTGAACAAATTCACATTCTCGCTAGCAGTGTCTGAAAATCTCAGGTATGCCACATCCTTATTAAATTTGATGTCAGACTTTCAAATATTTACCAGTCTGATAGATGGGAACTGGGTTCTTAATTTGTAGTTAAGTTTCTTATGAGTAACCTTAGAAGTTCAATAGCCAGTCAGGTTTCCTTTTGTTGTGAATTTTCTTTTGTATTCCCTATTATTTTTCTGTTGTATTATCTTTTTTACTGATTTATGAGTTCTTATATTCTAGATCTTAATCCTCTTGGGATATATAGTTGTAGATATTTTCTGCTAGTCTGTGTTCTGTCTTCTAGTATATCTTTTTAAATAGTGTATATTAAAAACTGTACACTTTAATGTTCTTAAATTATTATGTTTGTTCATTGTTTCTTTCTTCCCTAAACTGATATCATAACAGATATTTTTATAAATTTTACCCTAAATTTCCAAAATTTTGCTTTTTATGTTGTCTTTAATATGCTTGAAATGTGTATTAAATATAGTATAAAATTTTGCACATGAATAACCAGTTTCCATAAAGGTAATCAGAAAAGAAGTGTGAAGAATATTCATATATTTGATTCAAGTGTTATATACATATTAAAATTTATTCCAAAAAAAGGACAGAAATATATGCAAAGACTTACTAGAATAATGATCATGCCATCCTACTTAATATGGATGAACTGCAGGCAATTTAAATATTTAATGGAGGGTGAGAATATAGCTCCGTGGCAAGTGCAAGGTCCTGAGTTTGAGTCCTAGTACCAATAAATAAATAAATAAATAAATATTTAACAGGAGGAAATAAACTTAGTTGTAATTACATGAAATAATGCTAAAAAAGTAAAAAATTTAAAGGAAGTGTAATGATATGAAGATGAGCTAATGATAATTTTAAATGGAAGGAGTCAAAGTAGTGCACATAGTTTAATATTATTATGGAAAAAATATGGACACAAAAGAGCTGAAAAATTGTTGATTCATTTATGCCAGATATAATCATGAGAAATTAGATAAAATATAATTTTGAATATTTTTACATTCTGAAAAGTTTAATAATTATTTAAAAGTACCAAGATGAATTTTACAGATATTTTATAGTATCCAGTAGTGTGCTGATCAGTATCAGTCAGAACAAATAGGGGCTGGGGATATAGCTCAGTGGAATAAGTGCTTGCCTGGCAAGGCCCTGAGTTCATTCCCCGGTACCACCAAAAAAAAAAAAAAAATCAGAACAAATAAACTTCTGGTTTGTACAGCTTGCTGATTTCTGTGGTGTAAATACTTCCACCATGGCTGATTTTAAGTTCTGACCCATGAAAGCATTGGTGTTGGGAAATAACATGAAATAAGTTGTTGTATGATGTGCACAATCACACTCCGTGGTGTAATCCTGCTCTATCACATTTCTGATTATACCCAATCCCCATCATTGATAAATATTAATAATTTAGCATTTTGAATCTTTTTTTGTACAGAAATAAAATATTATGAATAGTGTTGTAGTCTTCTGTGTTTCTCTCCACAGATGCACTTCCTCACTTTTCTTCCCAAGAAATCACCATCAAGAGTCTGGTATGTATTGTTGTAGATCATGATTTGTATATTTACTGTTTATGTATGTATTTGAGACCATATGTAGTTATGGTTTGCATAGTTAAAATTTTATCTAATGCTGTTATATTATTCATAATCTTCAAATTCCTTGCCTCCTCAATATTGTTTTGAGGTCCACTCTTGTTGACATGTAGTACAAATACAGTTTGTACAGTCTAACTACTGATTGTGCTCAATCACATGAACACATCATTATTAATCCACCTGCTTCCAATGGACATTTGGTTGTTTCCAGTTTTCCTAATAAGGTTGTGAGGATACTACGGATGTGTCTCAGTACGTAAAGTTACCAAATCTAGGTAGAAACTGAATGGTTTGTAGGAAACGTTATCTTAAAAATTAAACACAGTAAGTATCCAACTTAACGAACATTTGAGTTGTGAACTTTCACAGATATGAATAGACCTTGAATTATGAGCATTTGTAGGTGAAAACAAGTCCTGGAAGCAGCGCATGTGTCTGCTGGACACTGTCACAGTGGTGCTGCTGTGTGCTTACTGTACAGTGTGATAACGTACAGTATAGTACAGTGCTTAATCAGAGCTTAGGACATCCCGAAGCAAGAGGAAAAGCAGTTGTAAGGTGCAAGGCCCAAAAAGCACAAAATACAAAACAATGTGCATTGAATATTCATATAAAAAATGTATAAGACTTACTTTGTCTCACTCATGAGTGAATCTAACTTGTGAATGTTCTCCTGGAACAGAACACTTTCCTAAGTTGACTTACTGCCATGTGGACAAATTGTTCTACACGTAGTTATAGTGATTTACACTCACATCAGATCTACATGAGATCCTCTGATCCAAGAACTTGAGTCGAAAAGCTACTTCTCTTATGTAATAGTTGTACAGCGGGTGGTCAGGCTGGTGAGGTGAATGCGGCCCATGCAGTTACTCAGGGGTCTTTCTGTTTGGTCCACTGCTATCTTTTAGGTCATTAACCTTGACCTCATGACTGAAATCAGGTTACTGTCACATACCAGCTTTTGGATTAAGAGAGAAAAAGTTTAGGATGGGGGTAGGATTCCTTCATAAGTAATTTTTGGTTGGACCCTTGCATTTCTTCTTCTGTGATTCAACTGGTAATGCATGTTGCCCTTTTTATCCTTTACGCACTGACATGCAGGGACAAATCAATAGTTGGTAAAAGTTAGCTGACTGAAATAAAATACATATTCTAGATTTACTTATTTAATTTGTATAATGTATTTGATAATCTAAAATATGCAGCTGACATACCTCAACAAAGCTGCTTAAAAATATTCTAAAGGACATTTTATTTAAATGAGTCATATTATATTCTCCTCCTAATAATTTCAGTTTTATAAAGTGAATAATTGCCACTCATCCCAATTTTAATTTTTATTGGAAATATGAAATCTTACATATTCAGTTTATTTTTAAAAAGATAGAGCTATATACCACATTAACTTCTTAAAAATCACAGTATTATGCAATTTCTTTAGGCTAAAAGGTGAAAAGAAGAAGAATATATGGTTGAACCTAGAGGAAAGTGACAAAATTTGTATGACGTTGTGGTAATTTTCTTGATCATTCTGAGTTTTAGTGTTCTCAACTGTATGGATGAGATTTCTTGTTTTGTCTGCTATATGAGATAGTTAAAAGGATCAAGGCAGAGAGAAAACATATGTAATATCAAGTTTATGTACTGTTAGGAATTTTATTTATAAATAATATTTCAGCAGCAGGGAGTGGATTTTATTTATTTATTTATTTATTTATTTATTTATTTTGGTACCGGGAATTGAACTCATGACCTCAGGCTTGCCAGGCAAGGGCTTATCCTACTGAGCTATATCTACAGCCCCAGTAGATTTTATTTAAAGTGTCTTAAATCTCATTTTCAGCTTCACTGACATATTTTATGTATTGTTTACATAGATATTCCACACTCCATGTTAGAGACTTTGGTAATCACTACCAACTGTGTGTGTGTGTGTGTGTGTGTGTGTGTGTGTGTGTGTGTGCGTGTACTTGTCCATGTGTGTTGGGATGGGTGTGGTTGGAATAGCAGCCATGTGTTGACCTCATGTATGTGAGTCAAGACTTCCTGAGAGTTTCCTGTATTTTGAACTGTTCCGTTCCTAATGCCACTGGAAGAGCTGGCTTTCCAGCCTGTTTCCAAGGAGTTCCCAGAGAAACCACATCAGTTCAAGTTGTGTGACAATTTCTTTCTGTCACTGCTTCAGGCCAAACCAGCTGTCATTCATCACTGCCATCTCTGGGTCTCCCACATTCCTGTGTCCTACCTGTCTGTCCCACACAGTAAAACCCTGGCACAGTTAGGAGTGCCACTCACCACTGTTCTCTGCCCCAGCCCAGTGCATCAGCACCCCACTGGGCATCTCTGCTCCATCATGGCCTTTCAGGAGGAATTCTCAGGCTTAGCCAAGGAAAAAGAGGGCTAGAGGCAGAGAGCGAGCCAGAGCCAGAAACCAAGACCAAGGGTGCCTTGGGTGTGGTTCTTGCTTTATTGGTGGTAAACTAACTTTGGAAAGATAGGAAGGAAAAAATTGTGAATATGTTCTAGAAGTTGTTTAAAGAGAATATAGGAAAAGTTACATCATTTTATTGAATTTTAGTTTAAAATAATAACTATTGTAACAAAATTCAAGATGATTATTTTACTCCATCTAGCTTGAACTTGTATGTTAGAGGAATGCCCAATGGGAAGAGGAAGTGAGCTGAGGTGACCAGGGTGGAGAAATAACAGGGTGAGGGTCTCTGCCTTCCTTCCTACCCAGCCTGGGGCTCACACTCATTCCTTTAATACTCATCCATGAAGCAACTCCTGTGTGGCAGGGTATATGCAGGGGCTGAGATGGCGCAGAAGCCAAGACAGGTGACTCCCCACTGTCATGGGGTTTAAATCTGGGTGCCGGGGTGTGAAGGAAGTTATGGAGCAATAGACAAAGAGACACATGAAAATTAAAATAAGCAAGTAGAACTGTGTCAGGTAGTAGTAAACGCTGTATAAAGATCTGAGTGGGTATGATGTGAAAGACTCTGGGGTCATCAGAGAAGTTCTTTCTGTAAATATAAGACATAAATGGTTACATACTGAGTGTTTGTGTCTCTCCAAGATTCAGGTGTTGAAATACTAACCTCTAAGAGGATTAGTCCTTTAACACTAAAGGACCAATGATTAGGTGGTAAAGATAGAACTCTTAGGGATAGAATTAGTCTCCTTATAAGAGAGAGCTCAAACTGGGTGTGGTGGCACAGGCCTCTCATTCTAACTTTTGGGAGGCTAAGTCAGGAAGACTATGTATAATTTAACAACTTAGAGAGATTTTTTCTCAAAATAACAGATAAAAAAGAACTAGAGCTGTTGCTCAGTGCAAAGGTCCTAGGTTCAATTCTTACCTCAGCAAAATAGACGGATAGATAGATGATAGGTAGGTAGACAGACAGACAGACAGATAGGACCTCAGAGAGTCTCCACCCACTCACTATGTGCTCACTCAGCCAGAAAATGGCTGTCTTTGAGCCAGGAAGTGAATCCTCACCAGGCACTGAATTGGCGCCTTGATCTTGAATTTCTGACTCCAGAACTGTGAGACATGAATTCCTGTTGTTTCTAAGCTACCAGGTCTATGGTATCTCAGTGCAGCAGCTGAAACAAAGGCATTTGCTGAGATCTAAAAAGCAACACATCCTACAAGCTAAGGAGCAAGAGCACATTGGTTAGAGGGCCGAGCTAATGCAAAGGACCAGAGTGGGGCTGAGGTTAGCAGGTCCTGTGGAGCTAGGAAGAAGGCCAGCGGGCCCAGAGTGGCGTGCTCGAGGGCTGAGTACCGGAAGGTGCCCTGGTGGCCGGAGCCAGACCACTGAGACCTCTGCCAGTCAGGGTCAGGGGCCTAAATGACAAGTACAGAGATTTAGTCCAGAAAGTGGTTCCTCTTGAAAAACCTCTGGAGCATTGAGAAAGCCCACAAAGATATTCAGGGATTGTGTCTGGGTTGGCTCAAGCACCTGTCTTTGAGGAAAGAGTGCAGACACTGTATCTAGCTCTGCAATGGACTTGCAGGGACAGGGTGAGCTGGTGAGGGTTTCACCGAGGACAGTGAACCTTGTCACAAGGTAAAAGACCAAGACAGACTCCTACCGAAACTGAGAAGAAAGGGTAACCACAGATGTGCCCATGGGGCATTCAGGATTCAGTTCAGGCCCTGGTATCTTGTACTTACAGACCTGGGGCTCCTGTGTGGAGAGTTCAAATGTACTGCAAGATCCAGCTGTCATTGGCTTAAATCCTCACCAGGGCAAGCCTAAGTTGGCAGTCATTCTGGAAGACAGGACAGCTAGCGGTACTGGACCTGACCAGGAGGGATAGCTAGGAAGGAAAGAATCTGCTTTGATGATTAATGATCAGATTCAGACCTCTGTGCCTTTGGGCTTGGGCACCACTCAAACCAAATCTGTGTTTTGACCTGGTAGAGGCAACTAAAAAAGGTGCAAGTTGCAAATAAAATTTGATTGTGCATCTCACAAGCAGCTATGCCCTGGATCAGATCAGTGACACAATGATACTTTATGTGCCGAGTGACATCTCAGCGGAGCAGAAAGCGCCACTGTTCCAGAGGTAACATCCTGTCAAACTACACTGTCTCCCATTTCTCCCGCAAGGAAAAGCTCTATGCAACCCGAAGCCCATATGTTCTTACTAGATCATCCTGTCCCTGAATAAACTCCCTCAGATTTTGTATTTGCTGTAGTAAAATTAGACAATAATTATAAGTTGGAAAGGAGATCTACTGTATAATATTGAATGAAATTGTGTGAGCCTGAGTTGAAACCGTATAGATAGGGAATGTTCCTGGCACATACAGCATCTGGAGTATTTTCTGTAGCAAGCAAGTGACAAAGCGGTCATTACTTTTATTAGAAGGTCTCATGCCTTGCTGCCTTCCTGCGCTCTGGGCATTGTGCTGAGCACATTTTACGTGTTCTCATTTCCCTCCATTATACCATTGTTCCTAAGTAAAAGTAACACATGCCAGGAAATACAGGCTCTGAAGGGAGGGTCGTCTGGTCGGACTTGCACCATTGGACTTGCAGCAACTTTCCCACAGTGTGTCTTCTCACTCCCCTGGGACATGGATAATCGCTTACTTGAATGGCAGTTTTTTCTTGGTGGAATGAGGGCAATAGCAAATTCACTAAGGAAACTGCTTGGTCCAGAGATACTAGAGAAAGGAAGGGCCTTAGAGGCCTGTGCTGATCTTCTGCCCTTAGACAATTGTGCAGAGAAGGGTGAGCAAGGTTAAGTTATCTGACCTTGGCCTCACAGGCAGAAAATGGCCCAGTGAAGCCAAGGTCCAAGTCTCCCATCTCCCATGAAGATCTCCTTTCCCTAAACTGAGCTTCATTCAAGAAAGAGCAAGCACTGCTGCAGTGCACTAGGGTGCAGCACATCTGCTCCCCTGGTCCTCCCTCGCCGGCTGTTCTTTCTGATCACTCACAGAAGGGAGTGGAGTTTTAGAAAACAATTTCTGCAAATGGTATGGTGGTACCTGACCAATCTGGGAGAAATTTGGAAAAGGCAGCCAAAACCAAAATCCATGGCTTAGCATGAATATGCGCCACCTCAGGGAACGGAACATAACGTTCTTGCCTGACCCAGCCTGTAACAACGCTCTGCCCAGATGACGAAATGGACACAGCTACCCAGCCTCAGTAGATGTACTTGAGTGCATTCACTCCTTCCCTCCTGTCTTTTCCCACCTGAAGCCTGGGCTCAGGACAGCATCGGTACACTGGGCAGAGAGAGAGAGGGAAGGTGCCAAGGAGACACTTGTGCCTTTCTGAGATGGTTTTTAAATGTAGGAATATTAAGTGAGTGTGGGAAAAAGAGAGAGGGGTTGTGTGCACACATGCTGGTGTGTATATGTTTATACCCACATGTGTGTTGACAGGGACCACTCTCTTCCGGGTGGCTCTACCTGACCCACTATGAGGTTTCCTGAATGGCAGAGAAGTAACCTGTCCCATGAAAGGAGCTAATCACAGAAAAATCTCTGCTCAAACAGAAAGACCTGAACAAACAAAATGGACATTAATTTAATACAGTTGTTGGCAGCACACAGTAAATTAGGAGAAAAGGGAATGTCTGGGCAGAAGCAGCAGTGTCTGTTGAAAGGAAGGGAAAAGCAAAAGAATAAATTGGACCAAAGAAAGAAGGGCGAGAATTAGCAGCAAGGAAGCATCATCGTGTCAACCTGAACATGTAGAGAAATGGCCCTGGAAGAGATAACAAAAACATGGAGCTCTAATGGAGGATAAAGACTTCAACGGAAGCTAAGTATGGTGACTTGTGCCTGTATCCCAGCTACTTGGAAGGCTGAGGCAGGAGGATCACTTGAGCTCAGGAGTTTAAGGCCAGCCTGGATAGGATAGCAAGCCCTCATCTCCGACAAAACAGAAAAAGAACCCAACCAAACATGAAGCCCCTCTGTCCAAACTACAAAATATCATGTCCCTAGTGAGGAGCGAGTGGGTCTCTTTGCTCTCTCTGGCAGAATTTATTTACAGATGAATTATATATCCCTGATTAAGAACATAGACTCAGCTGAAATCTTTAGTCACAATCTTAGCCATAGCACGCTTGTGGAGTTATTCTTGAATGACTTGTTTGCATTTAAGACACCATTAGATTGCTGAACAACAAACACAGCTAAATTTCGATGGTACTGGAGTTGGGAGCAGGGCAAATGAGGAACTCAGAGAATTAGCTGAGTTCCACACCGGGCTCACAGGGCAAAAGACCATGGTAGACGGAGCAGTCTGTTCCTTTAAGTACTTAATAGAAGGGCTGGGGATATAGCTCAGTGGAATAAGTGCCTGCCTGGCAAGCGCAGGGTCCTGAGTTCGATTCCCAGTACCGCCAAAAAAAAAAAGGTACTTACTAGAGAGGAGGGTAGGCCTGAGTTGACACCCCTGTGCGGATGTCCTCCAGAGGGCTGAGGGTGTGTTGGTGGACAGACTCAGGGACTGAGTCAAACCCAGCTCCACCCAGGAGGAAAACCACAGAGGAGTTTTTCAGAGCACAGTTGAGTCACGCTAGAGCCTCAACTTGGGCAATGCTGCTGTGTGACATCACTTCTTCAGGGGATGGTGCAGCCCTCGGGGCAGCTGGGAAGGCAGCGGCTGCACCTGCATGCAATTCACGCCTCATGAGACAACCTTTACACTCTCCACACCTGCCATTTGCTTTTTGGCTAGGCTGTAATCTTGAAAATGAGGTCGAATGGTTCTTTAATGAGACTTCAGTAATAGAAATATGGACCCTGATTATATTTTGTGCACCACGGGTGTGTGGACACCAATGTATCTTGCTGAATTTCTCAGAGCTATCAATTACATGTCAAAAAGTATAACAGCAAATGACTTTAAAAAGCTATCTTACGGATTTACAGCGTTAAGTATCTACTTAATAAGTACCTTGTAAGATGCTAGTATGTCACTATATGTGTACATAACATGATTATTTACAAAATTGTTCATTACAATGTTTTTGAGGCAATAATAAATGTCCAACAGTAGGATATTATTTAATTATAGTTTACCTATATATTGGGGTTTTATGGAGCTGCTGGCAAGGAAAAGTTACGCACATATTGCTAGTGTATTTTATTATTTTTAATCATGTTTAAGATGCATTAAATGGAAGAAAGCTATGGTAAATAAGACTATATAGTAGGGTCCCAGTTATGTAAAAAGAAGATAAATATGAATTTATATTAAAGCTTAGCCAGTCTCCCAAAAACTGGGGAAGTAGCTATCATGGTTGGACTCAGAAGATAGATTGATGGGCTGATAGAGGCGGAGAGATGTAAGAGAGAGTTAGTTTGTTAAAATTAGGTTCTTCTCTTAACGTATCTTTTGAAATACGTCAAGCACTAAAGAAAGACACAATAAATGCATTCTATATTCAGAGGCAAACCTACTAATAAGTCACTGGCTACTGAAAATATGCTTTTTAAATGGTTCCAAGTTTCCATAAATAAAAAGGATTCAAGTGCCCCAAAGCAATTTCATTGTTAATGTTTTTATACTGCCATATTTTCTCTCTAGCACCATTTTAAAGGAATCTGGGGGCCTTCTCTTCCTGGATATTTCCCTTCTCAGATCAGAGAGTCATTGCTGCAGACTGTGTGCCAGATATTACTCATGTGTAATAAGCTGCCTGCCCAACACTTTATGAAAAAAGTGCAGCCACAAGAATAGAACTTAATTCCTATTGATTAAACAATATGTGCCAAATGGCTTTTTATGGAAGAGGAGAAATACCAACAAATATCGAGAAACCTAACAATTGGTCATAGGAGATCATCATTCCCATAGGCTTCAGTTAGTCAATATGCTTCCCACGAGTATTTCTTTGGGAGACTGGTTAGTACCAGGATGATACGGTAAAAGAACAAATACGGTAATAAATACAATGCAATGCAATGAGTGGTAAAACAGAAGCCAAGAGGAATATCCATTTAAACAAGTGAAGAGGGGAAAGAGGCATTAACATGTGCTCGCGCAAGGTGACCAATAGCCATGAAGGAATGAGGTGTTCAAGAAGGGTGGAGGATGCCTATCTCTAGCTGCCTACTCAGCGTCTCTACTTGGATACCTCATAAGGATCCCAAACTTAGTACAGTGCCCCAGCTGAGTACCTCATTCCCCCCACCAGCCTCCTTTGGCTCTGCCCATGGGCTTCCTCCTCAGTTCATGGCAACTGCAGCCCTCCAGTTGTTCAGGCCAAATGCCTCGGAGGCAATCATATTGCCTGACTATACTTGTGTCTAAATGCCAGCAAATCCTCTCCGTTCCACTGAATGAATCCGGAACCTAACATGTCTCAGCAGCTCTTCTTCTCCTACCTGGTCCAAGCCCCCATCATCTTGGAGGACACCCCTCTTCTGTCTGTCCTCCACACAGCAGACAGAGGGGTCATTGGTACTGTGAGACAGAGCATGTAGCTCTGCAGCCCAACCCCTAAAGACCTCCTATTTTAGTCTTGAGAAGAGGCTGCAAGACATGATACTTGCCCTCCCTCGTCCTGCTTGCTCCCTCTGTTCTGGCCCCTTTTGCAATTATACCGACCTCTGTTTCCCTCCAGCCTCACCAGACGTGCTTGCTTCATCCCCTTCAGTTTTGATTCAGTGATGATCAGTAACTTTTTCTAAACTTTCCCCGTGGCTATCTCTGTTCTCAGAGACTTGCCTCTTCATATTTTCTCATTATCAAACACATTCTCTATTCTACATATTTATTCTGTTTATTTTCTATGACCTCCACCTATCCCTAGACACCAAGGCCTGGATAGGTAGGGATTTTTTCTGTTTTGTTCACTGCTTTGTTTCTCAAAATCTACAAAACACTCAGAGTACTGTAAGTATTTGATAATTATTTATGAAAGTATGACTGAATTATAGGGGGCATGAAGGGGCTCTGAAGGGATGAAAGTTGAGGAAATACAAAGGGCCCAGCTCTAGAAGGTGTCGTGATTAAGAGACTTGGGGACAGGCATGGTGGCACACACCTGTAATCCAAGCTGGGGACCTAAGGTGGGAGGGTCACATCCTGGAGCCCAGCCCGAGGAATTTAGCTCCATAATGGGCCCTGTCTCAAGAATAAAAGACAGAAGAAGGGCTGAGGAATGTAGCACAGTGTGAAGGTTCTAGGTTCAATTCCAACTACATAAAAAAACTGTGGACCTCTTTGGAATAATATAGAATGGATTGGAGGGAAGTCAAGCAAAGTAAAAAAACAAAAAAAGAACCCAGAAAACAAAAACAAAAAACCCCACCTTATTTCAATGATATTCAACTGTGAGAGTAGAGAAAATGACAGAATTCAGAGACATTTTAGAATAGAATTTACAAAACATAGTAGTTAAATTAATGAAAAAGATGAAGGACAAGGAACACTTGGAGATAACTTGAGTTTTGATCTAACCTGCAAGTTTGCTTATGTGTTGATGTCATTAAATCAAGCTGGAATGTGTTAGCTCAGAGGGAGCTAATAAAAGCCCATGGTGGTGTCTCCCAGGTGGAAATCCAAATGGGCTGGATTCCAGAATCTACAGTTCATCCTATGCTATGATTCCATTTAAAAATCCTGGGTGAGTGATGCCCTGTGGCAGATGGTGGACATACTAGCTGCAGTCTGTCATTCTTTAAAAAATCTGTCTTGCAGGGTGCTAAAACATCTGGATGAAGAGGGAACATCCAGCTCATCTTTTATGTGTTCATATGACACTACACATCTATAGCTCAATGCCATATTTTGTTTCCTGTCAGGGTGTTTGATACTTTGGAAATGTTGACTTGTGCTCCTTGATGATTTTCCATTGAGGAAATTTAAATGCCAGGTGCAGAGGCACATGCCTGTCATCCCAGGACTTGGGAGGCTGAAACCAGAGGATTGGTGCAAGTTCAAGGTCAGCCTGGGCTACACAGTGGGTTTAAAGCCAGCCTGAACTACGCAGCCACACCCTCAGAAAAACAAACAAAACAAAAAAGAAATTTAAAATTCACTACAAATTTTAAGTATTTTATTATCAGTTAGAGGCTAAAATATGAGGAGATAAAAATTAGCGATTCATACTCAGATTGGACGTACTTAGAACTTATTAGATAATACTATAAAATTTTATGACACAATACTTCAAGATCACTAAAGTTCATCTTCAAGAGGAATGAGATGGATGTACAGGCGATAATACTACTCAGAGAAATAGAAATCAACAACAGCTAAGTGGATGCTGGCATAATACTTCCTAACATTATAAAGCATGTTAGAATAAGAATCACAAATAGTCAAGCTGGATTTGGTCTAGAAAAGCATCTTGGGAAATAGGTTTTAGCACAGATATATTTTATTTGAGTATAAAATGTATAAGAATATCCTCAGCTTTTGTAGAGAAATCCCTTTTGCCCGGTCCATTCTATTTTTACTTTAGATAGAGAGATGAATCTAAGAAATGCTGCGTCTTCCTTCTTTCTCTCTGAAAAGAGAAGTTTTAGCATAATAAAAACAAGAAGCAGGCCCAAAGGGAAATGGCAGCCACTGCTTATTCTCCATTTTAGGTGTGGGGCCTGGTGGTTGTACTCCTGTGTCTCTCCAGGTCTGATAGGAGCAGAAACTCATGTTTTTGCATGAAATCTGCTGCCTAACAAAGGTTAGCAAGCAATTAAAGATGTTAAAATGATGTGTGGGCCAATAGTATACACAGCACTATATATATATGTATGTCTGATAGCTTGAGTGTGAGCTGGAATTCAGCTTGAGGGTTTATAAGAAATTTCTAAACCTTTTGCTCACTTGGCTTCATAAGGACCCAGTGAAATCAGCTTTGCCATAATTTTCCTTTCTGACATGGTGGAGCTCACAAAGAGGATAAAAAGCTTACTGAAATTTTATAAATTCAAGTCTTCTCAAATCTAAATCTCCATCTAAATCTTCCTCTGATGTGGAATTTGAATTCAGATCTGTGTGGCCACAAATACTATACACACCTCTACTCTAGTATCCACGTTGGAAACACATCGTCAGCAAACAGTATTATGAATCCAAACAATAATTCTGTAGTCACAGAATATTGTAGACTGAACAAATTGGGTTCCAGCCTCACAGTTAAAAATGCCAGCCTGAACTTAAGTGGAAGTAAAGGTGCAGACTTGCTGGGATTCTCCACTACCATGCCATAAATCTACAACTGACCTGCTAGGATTAATCCAAATCAATCTATGTACAAGTCACAGCAGAGACATGTCCTGAAGTCGATATTTTTTTCTTTTTTGTTTTGTTTTTTCTTTTTTCTTGATTTTTTTCTTCTTGTTTTTATATGAGTGTGAACATTGTTTCTAGTGTTTTTGTTGTTATTCTGTTCGGTTCCTGTTTTTATTTCTTCCTTCTATCTTTCCCTTCTATTTTCTTCACCAGTTTTCCAAATTTGTGTAATCTTCCTTTGTTCTCCAGTCTTGGTTCTAATCTCTTCCTTTTCTTCTACTTTTCTATTTTTTTTTCTCTAATCCCTTTTAAATTTTCTTCCCTGAGGGTAAAAAAATCACCATATTTAGAGCATATTTACTGTATACAATTTTCTGGTTTGTTTTAGATTTTGTTATAGAAACCTCAGTCTAGTTTATATGGTTAAAGGTGGCAAATTAATAGTTACTATAGTTTGTCATTTTCTAGGCTGTCTTTCATGCTATTATTATTACTGATTGTACTACATTAGGTGAGGTGACATAATTTTTCTAATTAGTTGTTCTTCCTGGTATGCCAACACTGAGATTGCCTGAGGGTCATAAACAATACTATAGGCCAGTGCCAAAGAACTATGGGCTAGGCAAAATATGCAGCAACTCCTCCTCCCCAGTAAATTGAAGAGGTAGATCATGATACACTCAAAACCCCAAAGCCAGCTACAGCTGAAAAATATCTTTAAGAAGTAGTCATTTCCTAAGGGTTCTCAATGCTAGCAATAAAGTAACCTGTCCAAGGCAATTTACAAGCATCAACCCAGGAATTAAACCACGGAAGACAAAAGAAAGAAAGAAAGAATGATGGAAGGAAGGGTGGAAGGAAGGGTAGAAGGAAGAAAATGAGAAGGCACAGAGGCAAGATGCAACACCAGACTTCCAGGTACTAACAAAGGCAAACCCAAGGGGCAATGAGAAAGAAAAATTTGAAAGCCACCCATCTGGCCTTTCTGAAGTGGTAACTATGGAAGAAACAAAGCAGATGGATGATACTCCAGAAAAACTCAAATCGGAACTAATTACTCAGATAACTACCAAGATACTGACTGCAATGAAAATACTCATAAAAACCGTAGACACAGATAAAAAAATAGAGGACTCTAGGAAAATAATGGAAAGACAGAATGCCCAACATAGGAAAGAAATGGAATCCATGACACAGATAAAAACAGATATCCAGGAGATTAAAACGCCCATTGAAAATGTACACAGCAGAATGAGCCAATGTGAAGATGGAATATCAGACACAGAAGACAGATGTAGTTAATGATAATGAAAAGAAAGCTTCCTTAAAAATAACCAGGGACCAAAAACAATTCCGTGATGCAAAGCAGAATAAGGTACATTGATTGGAGTCAAAAAAGCAGGAGATACTGTAAATGACATAAAAATACTTGTTCATAGAAGTAATGGCAGAAACATTCCCAAGCACAGAAAAAGAATTTCTGTGAAATTCTTTTTGCACACAGAATTCCAATTATCCATGATCAAAAATAATTGACCCTGACATACTATCATCAAAATTCCAGAAATTCCACACAAGAGAATATTAAAAGTCATTAAAGAAACAAATCACTTATAAAAGAAAGCCTATCAAAATCACAGCAGATTTTTCAAAATAAACACTCAAGTAAAGGAGAGCTTGAAGTGAAACATGTCAAGCCCTAAAAGAAAACAACCTCCCACCCAGATGGATGTACCACATAAAAGTATCTTCCAAATTGATGGAGAAATAAGATACTTCCATGACAAAAAAAAACCTGAAGAAATTTAGGACCACCAAACTAGCACTTCAAAATATTCTGCAGGATATTCTAGAAAGAGATAATGAGAACTACAACTTTATGAACCCCAACAGAATGAATCCACTAGGCAAGGCAAGAAATAAAACAGAAGGGGAGGAGCAGAACCAACAACAGGAAAATAACATGAGGAGGACAAATCAATACATATCAGTTATGACCATCAATTTAATGGTCTCAATTGACAAATCAAAAGAAACGGACTGGCAGAATGGATCTAGAAGCAAGATCCAACAATACGTTGCATATAAGAAATTTAATTCTAGAAGAAAGTCAGACTGAAAGTCAAAGGATGCAAAACAATACTCCATATGACAGGAGTGCTGAAAAAGGCAGGAGTAGCTATTCTATTTTGCAGACAGAGTGGGTTTCTGGTCAAGACTGATTAAGAGAGACAAAGAAGGTCACTCCAACCTTGTAAAGGGAACACTCCAGAGAGAAGAGATAACAATCATAAATATATATCCACCAAACACTGTTATGGCAAAAATTGGGCTGAATTCCACAGGAGATCAAAGAACTCATTCAGAACAAGTGGGGTTTTATTAACTTAAATTTAATTAAAAGTAACTTAGACCAGTCTCCCCTCATTCCTGATTTGCTGATCAAGAATGTGGCACTTAACTGCCTTTGTTCCCACCTTATATACATTTTTGGTTTCCATGGTAATAGATTGGAATGTTTTAGGCCTGGCTACAGTTGCTTTCTCTGTGCCACATGACGGGGTCAGGCTCCAGCCACAAGGATATATACTTTCTGTACTCTGTTCTGTATGTCTCCCTTTAGATTACAATGTTTATCTAGGGCCAGGGGAGGGGTGAAACAACTCAGGCAAGGTTTGTATTTGGAGAAGCATTCCAGGGCAAAGTCAGGACTGAAAAGTTAACGCTTTACAACCCCTCCTTGATGTTTCTCAAGACACATTTTGAGGCTTGCACTAAGACTAGAATTATTCTATCTTAAAATGATATGCTAAAAGTCACCACCCCTTACACCAGTGCACTCAACTATATAAAACAAATATAAACAGATATGAAAAATCAAATTAACACTAATGGAATTGTAATGAGGGACCTCAACACCCCACTGTCAAAAATAGACAGATGAACTAGACAAAAAATTAATAAAAAAAATCAGAACTGAGCCAACCTTTTGAATAAGTGGAGTTAGTAGATGTCTACACATGTTTCTACCCTACCACAACAGAATATACATTCTTCTCAGCTGCACACAGGACATTTCCATAATAGACCACATACTAGCTCATAGAACATGCTTAAGTAAATGCAAAGGAATTGAAATTATCTCATGAATATTATCAGACCATAGTGTGATGAAATTTGAAATCAATGACAAAAGAAGCCACAAGAACTTTATAAATGCAGGAAAATTAGATAACACCCTGCTGAACAGACAATGGTTCACAAATGAAATTAAAGAAGAAATTAGGCATTTTCAACAATTACACAATAATGCCAGTACCACATACCAGAACTTATGGGACACAATGAAAGCAGTCTTATGAGGGAAATTTCTAGCAATGAATTCCCATATCTGAAAAATAGATTGAGCTCAAATAAACAACTTAATCTTAAACTTCAAGTTTCTGTAAAAAGAAGAGCAAAAAGCCCAAAGCTCATATGAGGGTGGAAATTATAAAGAGCTCAGAAATTAATGCAATGGAGACTAAGAAAATAATACAAAGAAGCAATTAATTAAAGAGTTGGTTCTTTGAAAGGATAAATAAAATTGACAAACCTATCAACGTCCACTGTAGTGAGCCTCCAGTCTCCTGCCAAGTGTTATGATGCACAGAGAAAGAAAGAAAGAAAGAAAGAAAGAAAGAAAGAAAGAGAGAAAGAAAGAAAGAGAGAGAGAGAGAGAGAGAGAGAGAGAGAGAGAGAGAAAAGGAGACAAAACGGCAGTGCAGCAGGGATCTGGGATGACCAGTTGTTCATGAGGAACAAAAGGCAGCCAGAAGGAGGAGATTTTAGGAGGGGATTATGAGATGACTCAAAAGAGTGGAAGTGATCTTATGTTAAGAAAGATCTTGCCCTGGAGTGTCTTAATCTTAGTGGGTGAGAAAGGATGGCCTATCCCTAAGGAGATAAGGGGAAATCTCTGAAGGGTGATACTGATAATCCCAAGCCTCTGTCTATCACTTAGGGAAATATGCAAAATTAGCCACGGTGAATTTGTGGTTCCCCATACACACGTTATCAAAAAAGGAAAGAAAAGACTCAAATTCATGCAATTAGGAATGAAAAGGGTTAAATCACAACAGATCTTGCAGAAATCCAGCAGATCATCAATATCTACTCACATCTACTTCTGCAACCTGTATTTTAATAAGAAAACACAGAAAGAAAATAAACAGATTTTTTAGATATGTATGAACTGCCAAAGCTGAATTAAGGAGCTATAAAAATCATAAATACACTAACACAAAGGAAAAGAGGAAGGATGAAAGGATGAGTCAGCTTTATGGCTTCACTACAATCATCAGTCTCGTTAATCATCAATTCCATTCAATCATTAATTCAACATTATTTCCTAGGAACATTCTGAGTAAGCTATTGAGGATATAGTTTTAAACATGGAAAGATGCTTTTAGTGGAGTGGGTTGGTGGGGAGAGGCATCAAATAAGTGACCAATCAGTGGATGAAGTGTGAAGTGATGACTGCTATGCCAAGCACTCAAATAGGCCAGTGTGCTAGAGGAAGGCCAGAGACTACTTTGGATTGGGGTATGGACATCTGAGGAGTTGGTATTTAAACTGAGTTTGAAAGAATGAAAGGATGCCGACCATGCAAAATGGGAGGAGTGTTGCTAGAAGAAAAACTAAATTAGTAAATTACTAAAACTTTCTGAGGCAGAAATGAGTTTGGTGAGGTGAGAAATGGATACAGTTGACAGTTTTGCTAAATAAAAATACAAAGCACTCAATTAAATTTGAATTTCAGAGAAGCAACAATTGTTTATTAGAATTTCTTGTGCACTATTTGGGCCACACTATGCTAAGAAAAATCTGTATTGTTTATCTAAAATTTAAATTTCACTAGGCCTATGTAGAAAATTCAAAACAATCAGCCAAAAGTCTTAGAGCTAGTAAGCATTTATATCAATATTGCAAAATATTAGGTTAATATACAAGTCAGTTGTTCTTTGTTGTTGCTAGCAATGAGCAACTGGAATTTGAAATTTAAAATACAATGA
The DNA here is from genome assembly GCA_004027595.1 of Dinomys branickii. Lineage (NCBI taxonomy): Eukaryota > Metazoa > Chordata > Mammalia > Rodentia > Dinomyidae > Dinomys > Dinomys branickii. Next base: position 25,787 of record PVLD010009452.1, on the reverse strand, counting down.
TATACATTAGCAGCTACCAAAGAAATATATCAGTATAGATAAATCAAACACAGTATGTATAAGTTTATGTGAGAAAATCTGATGAAATAAATCAAAGAAGATCTAAACAAAGAGATTCCATGATCTTAGTAAAAGTTAATATTGCTAAGATTAATTTCTCCCCAACATGTTCTATTGATTCAATACAATCCCAGTCAAAATCCTAGCATGTTATTTTATGAATATTAACAAATGAAGTCTAAGCTTTATTGGAAAAGAAAAATACCCAGAATAAACAACACGATATAAAGAAAGATGAAAAAATTGGACAGCTGACACTAACTTTAAGGCTATAAAGCTACAGTAATCAAGGCTGTGTTTTGGCAAAACACTAGATGAATAAATCAGTAGAAGAGAACAGGACAGAGGATCCCCAAGTAGACCTATATACATATAACCAACTGACCTTTGGCAAAGTAAAAACAATTCAAAGGAGAGAATATCATCTTATCAAGAACAACATTCATGTGCCAAACAAAAATCTAGACACAGACCTTACACACTTCAACTCCAAATAGATTAACCTAAGTATAAAACCCAGAAGTATAAAACTTCTGTAAGATAACTTATGAGAAAATCTAAGTGACCTTGTGTTTATAGAGATTAGCCCTGAAAACTTCTGCCCTGCAAAAGATACTGTTAAGAGAATAAAAAGAGTAGCCACAAACTTGTAGAAAATGTTTGCAAAACATGCATCTGATATAGAATTTGAATCCAAGATAGCAAGAATCCCTTACACCTCAATAATAAAGGAAACTAAAACGTGGCTAGAAGTTCTAAACTTGTTCTGATGTCAAAGATGCTATCAGACGACGTGAATATGAAGAGGTGCTCAGTATATGGCCACCAGAGAACTGCAAATGAAAGCAAACTATCCTGCTAGAATGGTCAAAATCCCAAACACTAACCCCAAAGCGTTCAAGGAGGTGGAATAACAAGAAAGTTCATTCGTTTCTGGTGGGAAGACAGAGGGGTACGCCACTTTGGAAGACATTTTGTGGCTTCTTACAGAACTAGACATAGTCTCACCATACTGTCTAGGTATCATGCTCTTTGCTACTTACCCAATAAGTTGAAACTCATGTTAGTACAAAACTTGCTAATGAGTGTTCATTGTTGCTTTATTCTACATGGTAAAGATGGAAGCTAAATGTGTCAGCAAACTAGAGTATTTTTTACTGATGAGAAGTGAACTATCAAACAGGACACAAAAAGACATGGAGAACTCTGAGTGGGCATTGGTAAGTATAATAAACCAACCTAGACAGGCTACACACTGTGATTTCAACTAAATGATGTTCTCTATAAGGCTAAATTATAGAGACAGTAAAATTATCAGCGATTGACAGAGAAAGAAACAGAAACTGAGTGGGTGGAATAATAGAGATTTTTAGGGCAGTGAATAACTCTGTGTGCTACTATTCAAAAACAGTCAGCAAACAGACCACAGGCACACGTCATTCTACATCTGGGAACCTCAGAACTATATAATATAAAGAGTGAACACTAACACCAACTATGGGACCTAAGTTAATAATGCCATGTCAGTACTCGTTCTTGAATTCTAGCATATACCACGATGCCGCATGAATATAGAATGTTAATAATAGGGAAAGCTACGGAATGGGAGCATATCAAAGCTCTGTACTTTCTGCTCAATTTTTCTGTAAACCTAAAACAGTCCTAAAAATCAAATTCAATTAATTTTTAACATTTTATTCTATTTTTTTTTTTTTTTGCGGTACTGGGAATCGAACTCAGGACCCTGCGCTTGCTAGGCAAGCGCTTATTCCACTGAGCTATATCCCCAGCCCCCATTTTATTCTATTTTAACATGTATTAATTGTACATACTAGTGGGGTTCAGCAGTGCACTAATCAGCTACAGCCTCCCGGAATACACACCTTCTCCCCAACTTTCCCAACCGCTCTTCTCCATTTAGTTTAACTTTCTGTTCCCACATAGGGGACAGAACATATGTTACTTGTCCTTCACGAGTGCTTATTTTATTTAACTTGGTGTCCTCCAGTGCTATCCATTTTGCTACAAATGGCAAGATTTCACAAATGCTGGCAACAGAGTGGGAAGAAAGGAACTCTTGTAACTGTCGGTGGGAATGTAAATTAGTATAACCATTATGGAAAACAGTATGGAGTTTCCTCAAAAAACTAAAAATAGACCCACCATATGATCCAGAAATCCCACTTTTGGGTATTTATATCCAAAGGAAATGAAATCATACCAAAGACATACTTCCATGCCTGTGTTTATTACAGCACCATTGACAATGGCAAAGATATGGATTCAGTGTTGGTATTAATCAGCAGATGAACAGATAAGGGAAATGTAGGATGTATACACAATGGAATATTTTTCAGGCTCAGAATCTATTAACATTTTCAAACTTTTAGCTGGAGATGCTGTCTATTATCTGAAAACCCTAGGGACAGGGAGAAGTCCACTGTGAAATGTATTGTGGGTAAATGGAGAATGTGTTAGGATGAACTTAAAGAGGCAGAGAGGGCAAGACTATGGAGAGCTGTCAGTTACTGGAAGTAGCTTGGATTTAATTCTGTGTGTGATGGAATGGTTCTGGGAAGATCAGTATGTTTAAAATATCCCCAGCTCTTGAGTGGAGAAGTGACGGTTCCTGCAATGGTAGCCAAAAGAAATTTACAAGGTTATCCTCAGCCCAGGCCAGAACTTACAGAGGCTTGGTTGGTGGCAAAAAGGTAGAGAGCCATAGTCCTATCTCCAGTGTGGGAATAGAAACAATAGTTTTGTTGGGACTTGAGGGTGGAGAGAAAGCAAAAGAGAAGAATCAAATACAGCATTCAGAGCTTTATATAAGCAACCGGGTGTCTGCTAGTACCACTTACTCTAGCAAAGCCTAGTAATAAATAGTGAAGTTTTCTATCCTTAAGTATGAGATGGCTCTTTAACATCCAAGTGGAGAGAGATGTCAGTTGTGCTGAGTTAGGAAATGACATCACCAGCATATTGTAAACAGTGGCAGTGGAGCAGTGTGCACTGGGAAAGGTTATCAATTGGACTTTCAACATGTTGAATTTGAGATGTTTGTGAAAGACCTGAATGGGTATGTGGAAGAGGCAGTTGGATGTTTCGATCTAACACAAAAAAGGGAAAGTCTGGCCTTGAGATTGCATGCAGAATATATTGGATACTGAGTTGGAGCCATGGGGGTGAATGCCATAATGTATTCTTTGCAACACTAGGAAGCCGTGAAGTGGAGCAACCAGTCTCCCAAGACAATTTTTCACTCTACCCTATACACTAGGTCTTCTCTCTTATGGATCCCCCATTTTAAAGCAGGTTCCACTGGGTACATTCTGGTGAGTAGTTCCTATGCTCCTTCTAGTCTATTCCCTTCTCTCAACTCTCTTTAGTAAGTCAAGGAGGTAAGAAGAATCTTGCTTCACACAGTGGAGGAACAGAACAAGCTGCCTCCATCCAAAAATCTGCTTTCACCACATTGTTCCCTGTTGTGGGCCTCTTTGCTATCCTGTACATGCAGCTCCTTCCATCTGTTTAAATAGCAATTTGGTTATCAATGCTCTGATGGGTTTTCATTTGAAGAACCTACCATCATTCATGTGGTATTTTCTCTTTTAGTTTCTTTCTTTCTTTTTTTTTTTTCTCTTTTAGTTTCTGAGAGGCAATTTCTAAGGTAAAGATTCTCCAAGAACAGAATAATTAGTGCTGAGGTAAAAGCTGGTGTGGTCTCATCATTCGTGCTCTTATGTAAACTTTAACTTGGGCACTTATCTAGGATTTATGCAGAGCTATTTATTTTCTAATTTCTTTCATCCCAGTGGTCTTGTATTTTTAATGTCCAAATTTTAAATTATTTTAAAACTGGTTATAATGTGAATGCACTAGTGTAAAAATTGTCTAACTCTTACATGTAGAAGTTAATGAATTTAAACAAATATAAACTGTATACACCATATCTTCCAGAATACCGGAAATAAAATATAGAAAATATAATTATATTATTTAACCTCTTTAAATGAGCATCCTCAGTCCTCTTGGTCTTAAAATCCCTTTATTCTCTTAAAAATATTGAGGATCCTTAGAAGTTTTTAGCTGTTTACATGACAGAGAGCTAGTTGCCAACCTGATGGGTGATAGGTACACAAGGTATGTATACTAGGTACAGATATAATATTAAAAATATCTGAGAAAATTTTGAAGTACAAGAATGTACAAGCACACATCCCATCAGCTGTTAAAACAATGACATCATGGAAAATTCTACTGTGTACTGTGAAAGAACGAGAGGAAAACCACCACATAATACTATAATTATTATTAAGGGTTTTGATTTCACAGACCTCCTGAAAGAGTCTCAAGGATCCTTTGTGGTGTGCAGGGGAAGCATCCTGAAAATAGCCCTTTCTGATTTCAGTTTTTACATCTATATAATGTAGTATTGGCCTAGATAATCTTTAATATTGTTCTTTTTACTCTACGCCTCTGTGCTTTATGATTTCCATTTTCTGTCCCTTTTAGCTTGCAAAACGCTTTTCCATGCTCATAGGTGCATTTTCTCTTACTATCATGTGAGGTGACACAGTAAATCATGTTTTATGTAGAGCCCCAGGAACCAGGGTAAGTGAACACTTGATGTTTAGAAATAGACCTTACAGCCTTCCTGACTTCCTAAGGTGCTGTCAAGGCCTGATGTTGTGCGTGACTTCCTAATGTGATCAGAAATATGGGATCCCCTCTTGTAAATAGACCATCCTTACATTTTGCCCTTTTATGGGCTTGTCTTTATTGATTCATTGGTTATGGCCCTCGTGATTGAACCTAGGGCCTTTTACTGAGCTATATTACCAGTCATTTTTGTGGCTTTTATTTTGAGAAAGGATCTTAGTAAGTTACTAAGTTGCCCAAGCTAGACCTGAGCATGTAATTGTCCTGCCTCAATCTCCCACAATGCATGCCACCATGTCTGAATACATTTTGTGTACTTCATGTAGTGGAGCTCCACATAGATATAATTTTTAGAAATGTTTACTCCAAGTACAAACAGCTAATGAAAATAATAGATAAATTAATCCTCAGCCTCATTAGTCATTAGAGAAATGTGGATCAAAACAATAATATGGTATGAATCACTTTACACCCTCTAGAATGGTTATGATTTCAAACAAATATAATAGCAAGTAAGGCTGTGGAGAAATAAGAAACCTCATGCATTTCTTCTGAATTTGTTGGCTGGGGATATAGGTCAGTGGAATAAGCACCTGCCTAGCAAGCGCAGGGTCCTGAGTTCGATCCCCAGTACCGCAAAAAAAAGAAATCAGGGCGTGGCTCAGTGGTAGAGCAGTGAGTTCCCTCTCCAGCACCGTAGGAAAAGAAAGGAAAAAGTGATTCTGGATCTTCTGAATTTGTAAAATGATAATACTGTGGAAAATGGATTAGTATTTGCTCAAGAAGTTAGCCTTACCACATGATTCAGCAATTCTACTACTGGGTACTCAAGAGAACTAAAAATGTTCACACAGAAACTTACACCCAAGTTTTCATAGTAGCATTAACTCAAAATAGCCCAAAAATGTGAACAACCCAAATGCACTAACCAATGAATAGATAAAGAAAATGTGGTATATCCACATAATGGAATATTAATCAGTCATGTCAAAGAATGAGAATTGATTTATGTTATAACAGGATGAAACTTGAAAATGCTATACTAATTCCCCAAATTCTGGCATCACATAGTGTATGGTTCCATTCATACCAAATGTCTAGAATAGTTGAATCCACGTAGATAAAAAGTAGATTAGTGGTTTCCAGGGGACCAGGAAAGGGGCAAAAGTATGTGAACGCTAAAAGGCATACAGCTTTATTGGGTGTGACGGAATTGTTCGGAAGTTATGTATCGCAATGACTGAAAATATTGTGAATGTACCAGAACCACTTTAAAATGGTGAATTTTATGATATATAAATTATATCCCATTTAAATATTGCAAAGAAGCACATCCTCCAGAAATTATCATTTTGGAGCTTTAAAGATAACTTTGTGATCCAGAAAATAAATACATAAAGGAGACTGCACTGTGGATTTCAATTGAGAAGGAATGTGTAGAGTGTACTTGATTACTACGGTGAGGAAGCCTCTCAGTTAAGCAGAGTTGGACTGTGTTTGGGGCTGTGTTTGTCACTGGCCCACCAGGTGACAACTGACTCAGAGTTTGAAAATGCAGTGGTTCAAGCTTAGGGCATACACTCCGGTTGGGGCTTATAAGAATGTATAAATACAGACAGGCCAGGGCAAAGGGGACCTGAAGTAAGCTAGGACTTTTTTTTGTCTTTGTAAAAGCCAGGCAGAAAAGAAGCTAGCTTATAGAAGGAAGGCAACAAAAATCAAACCAAAAATACCATCGTAAGAAAAGCACCTGGGTGTCCTCTATCATGGACAAATTATGTATTTGTGCATGGAGTGCATTTTCTCTGATAGCTGGCAGAGGTTTAGGGTAAGCCATCCAATTAAAGCAACAACTATTTCAATTCATTCCCCTCAAAGAGCATAAAGATAGCAGAATTAAATTTAGTGGTAAAAAGACACAATTTTCAAAAAATGAGCCAATTAAAAACTCACTGCTTGGAGTTGGGTGTGGTGGTACGCCCTTGGAGTCCCTTCTGGGAGGCTGAGGTAGGAGGACTGTGAGTTCGAGCCCAACCTCAGAAACTTAGTGGTATAGAGAGACCCTGTTTCAAGATTTAAATAATTAAGACAGGGTTGGGGAAGTAACTCTGCGCAAAGGCTCAGGGTTCACTCCCCAGTGGGGGTTGGGGGTGGTGGCTCATGACTCTGAAACACATCTGATGGTGTAAAATGCTACATATCATGGGGGAGAAAGTCTAGTAACATTCCCAGCTATTCCCAGATCTGCTGCTGGAGGGAAAACCCAGTCAGAGGCAGAGGAAGACCCAGATTCCAGGTGGTAGGTCAGAGGGGTTCATGAGACAAACCTGTCATAGTACAGAGGCACTTTCAGAGAACACAAAGGTGCTGCTCAACATGCCCACCAATGACATCCAACCTGCTGCAAGAGGAACAGCAGCTTTGGAACAGCAGTTGGTGACAACTTCTTGGCAGGACCTAGGGTGCCATCATAAGGTAGTCCTTTCTGGATTTTCAAGTCAGGACTTCATTAAGTTCATTCAGGCAGAAAAGATGAGGGGCTTCAGACAGTTGTAAGGAGACATTCTGTGCGGTGCGCACAGCTTGGCTGGTATGCTGTGCTTTGTGGGCTGGCCGTACTACAGCTCTGAATTCATACAAGAGCATAAAACTCACAAACAAGTAGTAAATTGACAGATACTGGGAGATAATCACTGTGTACTGTGAGTTATATATAGAATTACACATTCACTCTATTCCCAGGGAAAGAGAAATGGAGAGTTATTTTCTTTTTGTAAGGGACAAGAAAAATATACATTCTTTTGATTAGTTTTCTCTGGTTCTGTCACCATGTGAAATGAAATTTAGGTCCAAAGGGCAGTAGGCAGTAACAAACATGCAGCTTCCATCTGGAGTGGTATATGAATAGTTACTGTGAAAGTTTCCAAGATGGAAATGACAAATGTCTTCAGCAAAGCCAGATAATGAGAAGTGTTGTTAAAGAAACAGTGTAGGATTCTTTTTTAAAAACATTTCTGGTTAAGGTACATGTCTAATTATATTTTTAGTTGTCAGTTTCTGCCCAGATTCTTACAATCTTTCATGAAAATAAATTAAAACCATCATTCATCATAGAAAATTTAAGAACAATCAAGTTCTTTCAACAGATGAGAAAATGCATAGTTTTTAACAATAATTTACTTTCCTCATAACTTCTGAGATTCCTTTTTTCTTTTAATTGCAGCAAAAGACTTTACATACCCTATTTTGTCTGTTCAGGCAAGGCCAATTAGTATAATTTCTTGCAGGCTTGCAAACTTGTCCCACGTCACAGGGAGACGGAGTATTTCCCCAGCATATCTGAAACACACCTGGAAACCATTCCTTCATCTACAGAGTTACAATCCAGTGACAGAGCAGGATTGTGTGAGCGAGGAACTACCTGGAAGGGAAAAATAATTTTGGGGCAAGTGGCTGAGCAGGATAACTGAGCGATGGTATCTTATAGACAAACTCATAATTCTTCACCTGAAACTCATGGGGTCAGGTGTGTTTCCAAAGCCTGTGTTTCAGACTTCACAAAGGTAACCTATTTCAGATGATTTGTATCTATTGTGACAGCCCGCTGTGGCTGGAGCAGCAGCCTGTAACCAAACATGTCAGCATGTCTCGGTTTCATGTAGGAACGTGATACCTAGGAGGACACAGTCTGAAATTAGCCTCACATCAGACTAGGTCAGGTTTTGCTTCCAAAGATATTCTGAAAAAGATTAGGTTTTGAGAGTTGGTTTGGGAATGATGAATAAAGGATTCTGAACCTGTAGTTAAAGTTGAGAGACTATTGGGGCTGGGGATATAGCTCAGTGGAATAAGCACCTGCCTGGCAAGCACAAGATCCTGAGTTTGATCCCCAGTACCGCAAAAATAAATAAATAAATAAAGTTCAGAGACTATGGACGGCTTCTCCCTCGTGCACAGAGGAGAATCCCTTCCTGAGCTGTTGGTAGGAATTCTTCTGCAGAGTCCTCTTCACCCTCAACCTCCCCTTGCCCTACACACACAGAGTTTGGGCAAGAGACAGCCAGGAAGGAGCCTACCGCCCTCAGTGCGCCCCCGGGAGAGGTGGGTTTTGCATTCAGTAACATGCACAGGTCCTTGATGGGAACGCTCCCAAGAAGATTCTGTAATTACTGGTGGATTTGGTTAGTAATGGTGAGTATGTGGGCATCCAGGTAATTGTCCTGGCATATCTTTCTTTCCCCTTATAATCCTCTTATATTATATGTGTCATCTGTCTAAGCAGTCCTGGGTAATCTGATGATGGAAAAAAATTTGTTTCCAAGTGAATTTAGGTGGATGAGTTTTCTCTGTTATTTATCCTTCTGTCTGCTCTGAATCCACCCTTCCCAGTCCAACTAAATGGGATTAAAGTATGGGTGAATTCTGAAAAGCTTATTTTGGGTATGGAGATAACGCCCAACTTGTCAAGACACAGCAAATATTGTCAAAGTGAAGTAAGATCATTTTGGGGGCTGTGAAACAAGTTTTGAATTTGAACTGACAGGGCTGTTGGTGTAGGAAGGGGAAATGCCATTCCGTCCGTCCCCGCTGCACTGAGAGGGAGGAGAGGGAAAGAAAGTTGGCTCTCAGTTCCGAGCACTTGGGGTTGTATCCTAGCAAAGGATTTGCTACGGGTGTGTACGCCGGTGTCATTCTGTAGAAATGTAGGGCGAGCCACATTTGCCATTTAAAACGTTTTCATAGTCATATTTTTAAAATAAAAAGAACCAGAGTTTTTTAAATAATTCATTTCTCTTAAACCAATATATATAAAACAGTAGCATTCTTATATGTATTATAAAAGTTAGTAAGAAACTATTTTCCATCCTTTTTTTATACAAAGTCTTTGAAGTATGGTATATATTTCACACTTAGAAGACATCTCAGTTTGTATTAGTACATTTCAGGTGCCTGGGATCCAAATCCATGTATAGTTATTGGCTACTGCATTGGATGCACAGGAAATGTGATAGTTTGGAAGTAAAGTAGGCCCCCAAATCCTCAGAGACCTGTTGTTCTAGAAAAAGAATGGTGTCTACTTTCACTTTCCTTTTGTATTGCTTCTACTAATACAAGCAGAAATAAATACCATGATAGCAAAAATAATTTTTATTCCTAGTGCTCCTAGTAAATAAATGAAATATCCTATATTCATAGTGAGAATTGTAGGTCATTTCCTTGGCTAAAGAGAAATCACAATTTAAATCTCAAAGGAAGGAAATGGTGCGGTCAAAGTTTCTTTTTTCCTCTTTGTGAGAAGATACTTGCCGGAACCCACTATTCTGTTGACTTTGACCCTGAGCCTCCCCTGTAGCAAGTGAAACTGTCCTAAGAAGACCAGAGCAGGTAAACGTGGATATTGAACTTAAGAATATTGAAATAACTCAAAAGTAAAATTCAAGCTTGGTTTTAGACTTCTCCACTGGAACCAGAGAGTTTAGACTTTATAGTGTTTTTTTCAGTAATCAGTTGCAGCTATATTTTTCACAATAAAGGGGACTATTAAGAAGTAGCATTTATGATGGCCATTATTCTGTATATTGCCTGCATTGATTTATTTATTCCCAACAGTGATCATATGAAGACACCATATTTTATTCCCACTTCAAATAACTAAGACCAAAAAGATTCAGTAAGTTATCCAGGAGCATACATCACTGAGAAGATGAATCAAAACAAGCTTTCCATGATGAGGTTAAAGTAAAGTAAGATGAGACTCAATTCTTTGAAACAGAAATCATAGGATGCATGTTATTAACATTAAAACTAACACTTGGTAAACACAACCTTGGTCAAGGAAAATCTCAATTTTCTTTTATATTCAAATTTTATATGGTTTATCTCATGTTGTACCAGGATAATTAAAATTTTAAATGATTCATTTATTTATTCTGCCTAAACATCATTTATTAGTAAAGTTTTCTCTGATTACAATAGTAAAATAGTACTAAATTTACCTAGTTTTTGGTAATTATAATCTTCCTTCCATGTTACATAGTATAAACTTTACATGTTTGTGTTGTGTCTTTTCTTCTTTCATGATACTGGAAGCTCTGTGCAGTCAAGACTATTTTTCCATTTTGTTTATCACTATGTCTCCAGTACTAATAAGGAAATCTGTACATATTTCATTGCTTGTTTTAATAATATGTTCATAAGAAATGTATTACCATTTATTAGTACCACTAATAATATTAAATTAATAATTTAATAATGAATTAAGTTATTCATTGAACAAATGAATGGATTTTTAGTATTCTTTCATTTCTGCAGAAACAACGCATATAGCAATCATATGGATAGACTTTTGAACAAGATACACCAGAGTTAGAGTCACAAAGCCATGAACTATTTGTAAAATTGACAATAATAAGAGAAACTGACCTAAAAAGATTGTTAGGAAGGTTAAATATGATGCTGCTAGCCAGGCATGGTGGATCATACCTGTAGTCCCAGTACTTGGGAGGCTGAGGCAGGAGGACTGCAGCAAGCTGGAGGCCAGGCTGGGCTACAAAGTGAGTTCAAGACCAGCCTGAACAAGATACTGAGACTCTGTCTCAAAACACAAAACAAAACAAAACAAAAAAAGTATGCTGCGTTCTCACATTTTATTACCTGTTTGTTACATAAACACAGTGTCAAACACTGTGTTAGTTGCCAAGGAAATTAAAAGTTAGACATCTCCTTTGAGATACATTAACCTGTAATACACTGTAGGACTCCTAAGAGTTAAGGGAAATTTTTGAAGACTCTCGGATCCCACAGCCAGCAGCCTCCACTTCTATCTCTCAACCAGAGCCAGGACCTGGGAGCAGTAAACAGATGAAAAATGTAGTGGTTCCCAAGAGCAAAGGCAGAATCATGTTGTAAGGAGCTTGGGCCAGCACCAGGCCAGTGAGCTACAAAGATACACATTCTCTCTGCAGAGATCAATAGGCTTGCCATGGGTGAAGTGCAAGAGCTCAAGCAAACATGAATTCACAACCAAAGGTCACCAAACACACAAAGAAAGACGTCATCATGACGGAACAAATGGAAATAGACTTCGACTTCCCAGGATTTTAGATCTTAAAATTATTAAAGGGTGTAAAATAATTGTGTTAAATATTTGTAGAAGTAAAGGGTAGAATTATAGTCTAATGAAGAATCAAAATGACAGATTTACAAAGGAGCCTAACCAAACTTTTTCAAGTGAAACTCTAATGGTTGAAATTAAAAGAAAACTCAAAGGAGAGGTTAAACAGTGAATTAGTGACAACTGAAGAGGGAGTACATGAGTCTAAGCATAGAAGATATGAGAAGACTATGAAGGGGTGCAGAGGCTAGAATGATAAGGCCCTTCATATGCACAATCATAGACAATAGAATAGAGAAAAGGTGACAACTGAATAGAAGAATGAGTTTCTCATAAAAGGCATACATGGACAGAAATGTTAGGAAGCAGATAGATAAAAATAAAATTACTGTTAGAAACACAACAGGGAAGCTTCAAAATATCACAAGCAGAGGAATATCTTAGAATCAGCCACAGAAAAAAAGACAGATCACCTGAAGAGACTGACAGTCAACTACATAAGATTTCTCAACACACAAAAGCTGAACACTGTGCAATAATAGTACCAACAGACATGAAAACCCAGAGAAACTTTCAATAATTAAACTGAAATAACAGCTATTTAGATAATCAATAGCTGGGAAAATTGCTACCAACCACCCTTTGCTGAAGAAACTTCTAAAGGATCTGTTTTTAGGAGAAGGAAAATTGTTCCAGAAAGTGGCCTGAGCTGCAGCAGATAAATTAGAATACATGCAGTTCCTAATGAAAATAAGGTGTCCAATTATAGAACAAAGCACTTCAAGATTCTTGGGGGAAGATTAAGGTATTGATTACACTTGGATTGTTCACCTAATGTTCAAGGATGACTATAGAAAAAATAGTAATAGAATACTTTTAATACTTTTAAACCGGAAGAAAAATCCCATAGAGAATTGTGAAACATACATTACAATTGCATTCACTTTTTCAAAGGCAAGACACAAGAGATCCCGTTATTCCCCTGCTGGTTATCCTCCTGAAAGAGTTAATGACATCATGTTACAGTGATATATGCATACTAGTGTACATGGCAGCACAACTCATAACGGCTGAATCTTGGAAGTGGCCTATATATTCAACAACAGGTGAATGGATTTTTAAAAAATGTGTTATTTATATACAATGGCAGAGTACTACTCTTCCATAAAGAAGATTAACTTGAGTCATTTATAGGAAAATTGATACACTTTGAGGCCATAATCTTAAATGAAATAAATCAGGCATATGAGTTTAAATATTACATTTTTTTCTTATATGAGAAATGCAAAATATAAAAAACAAATAAAAAAATAGTTAATAGGAAATAGGAAGAGAGATCTTTTGCAAAAGTGAAGGAGACAAAGAGACAGATGGGGGAGGAGATGAAAAATAATTAAGATGTATTATGTAGCCTCTTGGGGAACTGGGATTGACACCCCACCCTCTGTGGACATTGTGAGTTAAACCTGAGTTCAGGGCACTGTTAACCAGTTGCTAGGGGAACTCAGACTGGTGCCCCATACCCTGTGGTTATTACAGCTTGCAAGTTAGTCTGGTTGCCATCAGCCAGCCACCCTGGTAACTTGGACTGTTGCCCTGCATTCTGTCGACATTGTGAGTCACATCTGAGATCAGGACACCATTAGGCAGCCACTGGGGGAAATTAGATTGGTGCCCCACACTAAACAGACATTGTAGATCACTGCTGAAGCCACAGGAGCTCTTGCTCATCTGTCTGGGGAGCTCAGACAGGTATTCCAAGTCCTGCTGACATTGTGGGTTGTGCCCAAGACCCTGAAGAGAGAAGTATGCTCCATCAGCTGCCTGAGGACCCTCATCTGGCACCACACATTCTGCTGATATTATGGGTCACCCCGAGGCCTGGGCATCCTTAGTCAACTGCCTGGGCACCCTGGTCCCAAGGGCCAGTGCTCCATTGCCATCAGGGCTCTCATCTGAGCAGAGCATTCCATCAACTTCCTGGGGATCTTGGACCCAGTGGGACACCTCTTGCTGCCATCATGGGTCAAGCCTGACAATCAGTAAATCTAGGGGCCCTACAGACCTTTGAGTGAGCTGCCCAGGAAGGGTGAGGCCCAGTACTTCACCTCCAACATCCACAATGACAAGACAAGGGAACAAAATGCAATCTCAGAACTATATCCCAACCAGAACAAGTCCAGGAGACGTCAACATAGAAGAACTTGGAAGTCACACATCTGAAATCTCTAAAATGATTGGAAGTGAAGCAAAGAAACAACTCCATAAGGCCACAGAAGAAATCAGATCAGAAATAATCTCTCAGGTAAAAAATGAAATGACAACAATAATGAAAGAATTGCTCAGAAAATCTAAAGAGGACATATATTTTTAAAAAGATGAGCACAGAAAAATAATGGAAACATTAAATGAACAATATAGTAAAGAATTAGAACACATGAAACAGATTCATACAGATATCTGGGAAATCAAAACCTCTATCAAAAGCTGGCAAAACTGCTTGAATGAAGCCGAAGATAGGCCTTTAGATCTTGAAGAGAGCATTGCAGCTAATGATCATGACAGGAACGATCCCTTAAAAATTACAAGGAACCAGGAAATAACAATTCAACAGCTGCAAGATGATGCAAAGAGAAACACAGTAAGACTGGTAGGCATCAACAAAACAGCAGGAGTCAATACAAATAACATAAGAAGAACACTTGCAAAAGTAATAGCAGAAAACTTCCCAAGTATAGAAAAGCAATCTGCCACACAGTTAAGTGAGGCTTATAGAACTCCAGTTAGACATAACCAAAGTAAAACCACACCCAGACATATAATAATTAAGATCCAAGAAACCCAGGAAAGGATAGAATATTAAAAGCTGTTAGAGAAAAGAAACAGATCACCTATAAAGGAAAGCCCATCAGAATCACAACAAATTTCTCAACACAAGCCATCAAATCAAGAAAAAACATGGAGTAAAGTATTCCAGGCCCTAAAACAAAACAACTTCCAACCCAGACTGTTGTATCATGCAAAACTATCCTTCAAGTTTGATGGAGAAATGAAATACTTCTGTGACAAGAACAGCTGAAGAACTCTATGAGCACCAAACCAACCCTACAAAAAAATACTAAAAGATATTCTAGAAAAGGATTAAAATGACCACAATTTCAAGAAAAACAGTAGAAAGGAACCACCTAGCAGAGAAAGCAATTAAACAGAGAGCAAAAGTAGGAAACTAACAGCAAGTAAATAACATGACAAAGACAAGCCAACATATAACAGTTATAACTATTCATGCAAACGGCCTCTATTCACCAGTCAAAAGAAGCAGACTGGCAGAGTGGATCAAGAAACATAATCCAACAATATGCTATATAGAAGAAACACATTTAACTTGAAAGGAAATTCATCTAATGAAAGTCAAAGGTTGGAAAACAGTTCTCTATATGACAGGAGCTAAGAGAAAAGCGGGGGTAGCTATTCTATCTTCAGGCAATGCAAACTTCAAATCAAGAACAATCAAAAGAGATAAAGCAAGTCACTACATACTTGTGAGAGGAAAACTTCAAGAGGAAGAGGTAAAAATCATAAATATGTATGCACCCAATATGGGGGCAACCATCTATATAAGACAAGCCTTAATAGACATGAAAAACCAAATAACTAATAGCACTATTATAATGCGGGACCTTACCACCCCATTGACACAAAGAGGTAGGTCAACTGAATGAAAAACCAGCAAACAAATAACAGAACTGAACAAAACTTGTGAACAAATGGGCTTAGTAGATGATTACAGAGTGTTCCACCCCACAACATCAGAATACACATTCTTCTCAGCTGCAGATGAGACATTCTCTAAAAGAGATCACATATTAACCCATAGAAAATGCTTAATTAAATGCCAAGGAGTTGAAATTATCTCATGAATACTATCTGCAATGAGATTGGAGATTAATGACAGAAAGAACTACAGAATCTCCATAAACACACAGATGTTAAATAACAGCCTCCTGAACAACAAATGGGTCACAGATGAAATTAAAGAAGAAATTAAACAATAGGTACAAACAAATGAAAATGTAAATACAACTTACTGGAATCTGTGGGATGCACTGAAAACAATCCCCAGAGGAAAGTTTATAGCGGTAAACTCATGCATGAGGAGAACAGAACAAGAACAAACGAATAGCCTAATGCTGCACCTCAAACTTTTGGAAAAAGAACAAGTCATGCCCAAAGCCCAAAGAAGGGAAGAAATTATAAAGAGCAGGGCAGAAATTAATGCAATTGAGACAAAGAAATCACTGCAAAGATTTAATGAATCAAACAATTTGTTCTTTGGAAGAATAAATAAAATTGATAAACCCCTAGCTAATCTTACCCAAAAAGAGGAATGAAAAAACTCACATTCACAAAATAAGGAATGAAAAGAATGAAATCACTACAGATCCTATAGAAATTCAGATTATCAATACCTACTCTGAAAATCTTTACTGCCATAGGATAGAAAATACAGAAGAAATTGACAGATTCCTAGATAAGTATGAATTACCAAAGTTGAATCAAGGAGAAATAAAAATCCTGAATAACCCAATATCAATTATTAAAATTGAAAATGTGATTAAAAACCTATCAACAAAGAAAAGCCCACGTCCTGATGGATCCACAGCTGAATTCTATAAGAAATTCAGACAAGATTTAATACCAATTCTTCTCAAACTCTTCAATGAAATTGAAAAGGGAGAAATTCTCCCTAATTGATTTCTGGAGGCAAGTATTATACTGATACCAAAACGAGAGAAAGACACAAGAAAGAGAACTACAGACCAATCTCCCTAAGGAACACAGATGCAAAGATACTCAGTAAATATTAGCAAACAGAATTCAGCAAATCATCAAGAAGATTATATAACATGACTAAGTGGGATTCATCCTAGGGATGCAGGGATGGTTCAATATACACAAATCAATAAATGTAATATTCCATATCAACAGAGCCAAAGACAAAACCCATGATTGTCTTAATAGATGCAGAAAAGCTTTTGACAGAGTCCAACACTCAATCACGATAAAAACCCTACATCATATCACTCTGATATATGTGCACCCATGTTTATAGCAGCACAATTTGTAATAGCTAAAATGTGGAAGCAACCCAAGTGTCCATCCACGGAAGACTGGATTAAAAAATTGTGGCATTTTTATATAATGGAATATTATTCAGCTATAAAGAAAGACAGTTTTGGGGACTTTGTAGGCAAGTGGTCAAAACTGGAGTCCATACTCATAAGT